>JAODUG010031013.1:0-18954 GCA_027564795.1 Aphredoderus sayanus
ATATATATATATATAGCCTTTGCCAGCTGTGATGTCATGCTGTAGGCATCATGTGCAGCTTGTGTCCCCCTTCTTATTTTCTGACATTCCATGATAATACTGTGGGTAAGGTTTAGGCACATGTATGCATTTTATTAGGGTTTATTTAGGCTCAATTAGTTACTTCTTAGCTAGGTAATATAGATATTTTGTTTAGGTTTCAGTTGCATCATGCCAGTCTTCAGAGACACTATCAACACGAGCACCAACACCCATTCACCAAAAGTATAGAAGCAGTATGCCCATGCAAGTGCGGAGGGTTATTATCTCTGTCACTGAGCACCACGCTGGTCTTGAGGGGGGATATTACAACTCTCTGCTACCCAGACCTTTTGCACTACCAAAGTCTTAAGAGTAAATTTTATTATAAACGAGTCATTTCACATCTCTGTATGGATGGTGATTGTAATTGTGCACCACACTGCGCAGATTGGGCATTGTAAGCAGTGATGTCAACCCTGTGCGCCTGCTTTTCACAGGGGCACAGACAGACAGACAGACAGAGACAATAAATCAGAGAACTGGAATCAACAGCTCTGAACAGCATTTGTGACTGAAACAAACAGCCATGATCAAATCTTATCCAATTCATAGACACATTAAACCAGGCCTGCTCTGCTGCGGCGAAGAAAGAGAGATGCTGATGTTGCATACCAGCACAGTTTACATAACAAATAATCACATTGCAAGCATTACCTTTCATGAGAATTCCTCTTTCTTTTATTAAGGTAGTTCAAATTAGCTGTATATGAGCATTCCATAATTCGTATAGACCATGCATAGACAGGAAGCACTCCTGCAAACATAATACTGCCGGTATCTGGTAATTATGGAAGCTAGTCCCATGTATGAATTACGGGTTCTGGTGCTTTGGAAATCAAACAGCATGTTGGAAAGGTACAGTACATTAACATGTCAAGCAGCTGTAATTTGCATGCCCCTCAACGTCATTTGACAGCATCACTGGCCTGCTCGCACTCACATATGATCGAGCCACTTGATGGGTGGACTAACATGGATCATCATTAGAAGACCCCTTTCCCAGCATTCGGTTATTAAGTGTGATGTATATGCCATGTACTGTACAAGAGGGGGAGGGAGAGCGAGTGAGGTGCACACATTTTTTCCCTCTCCTTTTTTTGCTTTCTTTCTCTTTATACTTCTATCTGTCTCTCTTAGTCCCTCTGCCCCCTCTCTCTCTCTCTGTCTGCACTGCACCCTTAACATCAGTCTCCACTCCCCGTTTCTCCCCCCACCCCATTCCAGCCACTAAAATGTCTTTCCCCAAGTTGTTTATAATCATTGAGGCACCATCAGTCAGGAGGGAAATGGAAAGAGCGAATCGGAAAGGAAGGGGGAGGAAATATGGTAAATAAATAAATAATCCTGCTAGCTAACAGCAAGTCATCAGGCTGTAGGGAAGTATAATCTGGAGCTGGAGAGGCGCTCACTTGGTGAGGTTTGAAGGCTTTACAAGAAATAGCACATATATTATAGCCCTGCTAGGATGTGCCCAGCACTCAGACGGCTTCAAAGCAGCACTCATTTGCAGTCACCTTTAACCACAGCATGTTGCACAGGAAAGAGAACATATATGGCATTTACACAAGCAAGAGTTTTTCAGTCCTTATTTTATTTTTCTCTCAGAACAAATGTTAATGCAGTGTTTTGTGCTCTGCTTGCATAAGTTGTATACTTTTCAATAATGCTTTTTGGAAAATTGCATGGGAGAGCTGGTGCAAAGGTTACATGAGGGTTACATTGTTTTTCTTTAAATCTATATAAATAAATGTATGTTACTAAACTTTACTTGAATCTTGCTGTACCAGTGTCCCAACGCCATCTTATATTGGTGACAAAATTAATGTTCTTAAATTCTCAGTGTATTTCCAATTAATTTTATGTAGAAAAAAACCCACAGTTGATATTGGAAGATGGCATCTGACTTGATTGTCAGGTCTCTAGCGCTACTGATTTATTATGAAAAAGGCAAACACTGTTACTTCTGTATTGACTTGTATTCAAAGTGACGCATGCTGTGTATTTAACAAACAAAAGCAATTACAAACAAAAGTGATAAAGAACTGCACATTTACGATATGTTAAATATTATTATTGTAGCAAAAACAATTTTCTGTGTAAAGATAATAGTGGAATAATTGCATCCTCAGTAGAGAGATCGCACTCCTGTGTGTGTGTGTGTGTGGTGCACCAAGCTCCTCTAGTTTTCAAAGTTTGTCTGTACATGTGTGCATGTTAATACATACATACAGTAGTAGTACTTTAATATGAATCTTGAATTGGTGTCATGGTTGAGGAGGATGAACATTTTACCGGTGTTATTTAAATGTCACGCCAATAAAAATAAAAAAAAGATTTTGCTCCTATTTAAAAGGTTTACATTACATTACAGTATGTAGCCTGGGACTATATGGTTCTGTGAAGATACTATATGATGCATTTCCATATTGTAGCCTACATACATACTGTATGCGTCAAGTGTAGACAAATTATTTGGCACTTTCACAAAATAAATTTTTCTAATGTCTTGAAAGATTTTCAAAGCATGGTTTTGTCTCTAAATGCTCCACTAACAAGTTGTAATATATTACTGTATGTGTGTTTTTTTTCCTCATCTCTCCTGTTGTTTCTGATGAATCCACTCAAATAACATAAAAGCTAGCTTCATGAGTGCTAAAAAATTTTTATTGACTTTTAACAGAGCATTTTCATACTCCATAATGAGGAGGGATTGAGAGTTGTCTCGTCTGAGAGTTGCTATTGTTTAGAATGAAACATTAAAGAGGATGGAATGAAAGCAGAGAGGAAGGATGCTTCCTTCCTGAATGCCTTCCTTCCTTCCGTTTATTGACTTTTGACTGAACATTTTGATACTATATAATGAGGAAGGGGTTTGTAAGTTGCTATCATTTATAAAACAATATTAAAGATGGAGAAAGAAAAGGATGGGAGGGCAGAAGAGAATCAACAGTTTATTGAAGGTGACTTTTTCTTGAGCTACTGTATCAAGTGTACTGTATATATAGGCTGGCAAATTATGATCTGTTGGGAGAAGTTGTTACATGCTCAAAAGCAACAGTACTAAGGTCACAAGCTGGCCTCTCCAATGTCTCACAGGGATAAAGGGGAAACCAAACTCCCTGTTATGCGATAAACAAAAGGCAGTATAATTTACTTAAGTCCTCACTGAGTCCTCACTTTTATGCATGTAGACTAGTTTTACATTGGACATTGACACTTCTCGATCACATTTTGGAGAAGAGAACAAAGCAGCTGTGAGGCTATTTGTTAAATGGCTAGTATATTTTTGTCACCCATTTTTGTCACCCACTCAATAGATATGATTGGTTAGAATCTGACTGCAGACTGACTTGTCTCACACAATGATGTTTGGGTTAAAATACATGTTCATTCAGATTTCAAAATGAGTCCCACTATTTCAAACAACTGGAAAACTTCAATGTAAGCATGGTAATGTAATGCTATTTGTTAGTTTAGTTTAGGTTAGTTAGTCTGTTTGTTTGTTTGTTGTTTATAAACATTAACAACAATGTATTTGCATCATATTGCTATTAAAAGAGATGTAATGAACAGAATATGAGCTGACACAAGATTTTGGTCTTTTTCTATTTATTTCCCTAACCATAGTTTTGAGAGAAGAAAGTGAATTCTCCCTAAGCCCAACAGAATACAAGACTTTGTTCACATTAATGTTTAAAAAAAAAAAAAAACATCTGTCTTAGACTTTTTCATAATATTTCCCTCACTTTTTGCTTTTCCTGCTTTACTCATCATGTCTCTGGGACTCAATACAGCAGGAATGAAACTGTTGGACCCTCAATTGTGTTTGTGTCTGCACTTAGTTGCATGAGGAAGGAGAGATGATTGAAATATAGTCAGATTCTGTATATTGAGAAAGGAAACAGTGTATTAAATCTAAAATAAATGTACTGTATGCTGCTGTTGAGATGATCGGTGACTTACTATAAAGAAATCTTATTTGTTCACAGGTAGGTTACACAAAGGTATTGATGCATTAGGAGGGCATTGCTGAAAAAGAAAAACTCTTTCTTAGATGGATAATGATAGCTATACTATATACAGAAAATCAGATAATTTTATGGTATATACTGTATGTTATGGATTGGTAAACTGTTAGGTCACTCATTGTTAGGTTAAAAATTATATATTTTCAGTTCAATATCACTCATTTTAATTTATTGGCTGAATTGTCTCTGTTCACTAAACTAATTATTTTTCATAATAAAATGGTGCTTTCTTTACTTTATAGAAAATATATATATATTTTTTTTAAGGTATTCATTTATTTTCCAACTTTTATTTAATTTGACATAGTTTTGAGCACCTGCCTGTTGTATTAGATGTGATATGTTAGAGCAGGAGCGTTGTCTTGTGGCTTGGTATAAATTGGAGAAAAGTTCTTGACATTTTGACACCTTTAAAATGAAAGACAGACCTGTCTTCAAATAAATCCTATCAGGGGTCTTTTCAGCGCACTAAAGGCTTACCTGCTTTTATTGACCTTCATAAATCCACGTTTATTTCATTTCATACAGGCCTTACCACTTCTTCTCCATCTCTTTCACATAGCATCACCCCAAAAGACACACACACACACACACACACACACACACACATACGCACACGTGCACACACACTCTAGGAGGACAGAAGTGAAAATAACTTTTCACAGGTCCACTAGCAAGAACTTTATTGTTCTTAGCTGTTGGATGTCAGAGCTGTTTACCAAACTGTAATAAATATTTATATGAACCCTAAAATGTCCTTGGTACTCAATAAGCCAACCAGCTGTGCATATTGCCAGTATGAGTCAAAAGCCTTAAAACAATACAGTATGTAGGCTTAGGGCTGCAGTTACTTCATTATTTACATAATTTGTTGTGTACTGTATATTGTGTATATTTAAATGTTTTAGGTTGATCCCCTGCCCTGTCAATGTTTATAACCTGCACTTGTTAGGATTGTGATGGTGTGATTTCTTTGAGATTGTGAAGTATTTTGTATTTTTTTAACTTTTACTGTATATTATAGTTGTGAATGTACTGTTTCCTACTGCCTCTTGTGGCCAGAACACACATAGAAAAGAGATGTTTAATCTCAAGAGCATCTGAGGGAGCACCCTATGCATTGGAAGGGGATGTGTCTTTGTTTTGACCAAGTTCAAATATCAACTCTTTCTCCAGGATAGCTGAAAGTAGATAGATAGATGTTATTTATTAATATTCATTGTATGCAGCTGTTTCTGCTCAGGTTTAGGAGTGTGGAGACTGGAGTAGATCCCACCTTCTGGATGTGATGAATGAGACATCCCCGGGGAACTCAGTCTATTTCTACACACTATAAATGTACACATTATTCACACAATTCACATCTAGAGTCACCAAATAGTCTAACTCACATTAACCCCTGTAAACCGTGCATACCTACAGTAGGCCTTTCAGGTCAGGACACTTTACTGGCTGAGTTTCAGTCAGTCATTCAGGTTGCAGGAGTATAACAGTATAGTATTTTATAACAGTAGAAGCTTTTTGTTTTTGAGAGAAGAAGATTCCTACTTTACTATCCCATTGGTCTGTAGACATATGAGACTACCGTGCAATGCAAACAGAAGCATATAATGTACACACACAGAACTGTACTATTATTTGAACAGGACATGCTGTTGTACAGTACAGAACAGTGCCTTCAGGCTCTTAGCAGACCTCATGTCAACTGCAAATTTCCTGCCGAGGCAGATAACCCCCACAAGAAAGAAACACAAGAGAGAAGGTGATGGCAACACAGAGATAAAGAATTTTTAATTTGATCAGAAGCAATAATGCTCTCGGCCCTAAGAATCAGCTGTAAAATAGAAGGGAAAAAACAGCAAAGAGATGAAGGGAGAGAATGAGGGGATCCAGGAGATTGTGTGGGCGTCCAATACATTATTGAGTGTTGTCTGGGGGTAGCTGGGATTGAGGTGGGGGCTCTGCCTGCCTGCCTGCCTGACTCTGCCTGAGCCGGGGTAACTGTGATCCCAGGATACAAGGATGAATGAGGCTAATTTCTATTGGAGCTCAGTAAAAGCAGAAAAGCAGGGCTCACGGGCTGTAGATCCATCATCCGTGCATGTGCGTGCGTGTGCACGTTTGTATGCAACACGTGTGTTTGGAAAATTGTGGAACAATATGGTAACCTAATAGAAAATACAACAATAAAATGCTTGCTATATCCTTTTTTGTGCTCCTGGTTCTGCTTGATGAATAATAGCTTCTTATTGTGTAGCCAGAAGGTTAGGCTTATTGACACGTATTGTGGAAATGCACATGCTGTAGAATAGAAGTGGTTGCCTTTTTATTTATATTTTTTAAACGGATATTTTTTTTTCTTCTGTTTTGTAACAATAACTGTATTCTTTATTTTGCCTTAAGGCTATTTGACACTGAACACATTGTAAAGAAACAACACAGAAATACAAAATATTCTGACATAAATTCGATGCACCACAACCTTTCACACCGAAATGCGGTGCGTTTTTACCTTTCACTTCTCACTTTAATATTCGGAAAGGCAAGGCATCAGAGCCTTTTTCTCCATCGAAAAGCAAAGAAATGGATGCTGTTTTTTAAGTTCGAGTTTAAAGACTATACCACTATATTTATTTCATGCAAAACATCCCCCATGAAAAGTCCTTTAGTTTGCTGAAAGCAGTATTAAAGTTGGGAGATGCAGTCAAATATAGAGTAGCATGCATTTATAGTCACAAGTCAGAAATCAAACTTTAAAATCTACTTCTGGTTTTTGTCACAGACGACAAAGAATGAAATATAAACTGCACACAGTGTATGAGACTTCGCTCTACTGCCGGGTGTATGCCATTAATGACACCGTTATTGTCCTGTGTTTCTAGGTGGAGAGGTACCATACACCACCCTGGCTACAAGGATGATGATGGGGGTGTGGTGGATGTTTGCTCTCATTGTCATCTCCTCCTACACTGCCAACCTTGCGGCCTTCCTGACGATCACGCGCATAGAGAACTCCATACAGTAAGTCGACTGAGAGTTACTTAGATTAAACATTTAATGTTACATCCACATTCACAATAATAAAATAATAATAATAATAATAATAATAAATACTTGCAAAAAGTTATTCTATTTGTTTTTCTGTCTGATGGAACACAGTCAGTTAGACCAGTCAAGTGCCATTGTGAATGTCTGTACTTATTGTAGAGTATGTTAAATCCCATAAATGAAACCCAGTTGTGATAGTCAGATAGGCACACAAGAAGCAACATACTGTACATTGCCTTAACATATACCGTTCAATCCTCAAACTGCCTCTGTGCTTCTCCCAGCACTCCCAGTACCTGTGTACAGTATGTACCCCTTGCCAAAACACACACACACACACACACACAAACAGACACGCATACACACGGTAGTTGTTATTCGCACATAAACATACACTGCAGTGTTCCCAGCAAGCATTAGAGTTCTGGTGAACTATAAATTGCTCCTGATTTGCAAGGGGGATTGTGACAGACCTTTTCTTTTCTTCTCTCTATTTTTTGCTTTCCATTCCAGTATCTCTACTTTTTATCTCCCATCCTACCATTCCACAATTTCTCTTCTCCATCAGCCCTTCTTCAATCTGGCTAGTCATTTCCTCTCTGCTTCAGGTTTAGGCCCATTGTGTGAAATAAAATTATGCAGTTGTGTGTGTGTGTGTGTTTGCCTGCAGGTGTGTTTACGTGTATGTTTGTCAGTTTATGTTGAGAGATTGTGTATATGTGACTATTAAAGCACTCACCTTACATTGCTTTGTTTAATCACACACACACACACACGCACGCACGCACACACACACACACACACACACACACGTTATTTCCCTAAGCTGTGTTCTCTGTTTATCCAACCTTGGGATAAAATGCTTGTCTGCCTCCCTCCTGGTAGCACTAGGAAATCCTCATCTCTCATTGGACTAATCAGCATCCGAAAACATCCGGTTTGCCCGGCAGTTCCACAGTTAATTGGGCTTGGCTTTTGAATACGTAACATCTATTTTCCTAAATCTCATTCCTAGATTGCGCCTAAATTGTGTTTTTCTATCACCCTCTCTTTCTCATTTCTATCTGTTTACCAATCAACCTCCCTGGCACCATCTCTCTTGCTCTGAATATTTTTTTCTCTTCATTTCACCTCTCTCGTTACTTGTGAAATAGTGTTATTGAGGGATCATGTTGCATTTCCAGTCATTCTCCTCTGTATTGTTCGTTTGCATTAGCTATCATTAGCAAGTGCTTCTCAGTTTACCGCCTCATTCAGCATCCAGTCAGCTAATTAAGGATTTCCATAAATTTCAATGTATTATAGTTAATGCGTCGGCGCCTCTAGGGTCATTAGAGGTGTAACTGCTACCTGAACACTAGCACCCTCAAAGACCCCTTGGGATTCAAAGATGGCAGAACTGACAGCCGGAAATCACCAAAAATAATCACCAAAATAGTAACACATACTTATTAACAGAGATACCATTTTTGTCTAACTTAGTTATGCATTTAGCAACATATATTATGTATTAATACACTGAGCATGACAAATTTACTGTAGTTACAGATTCTGTTTTGTTTGGATTCAGTGTTTTATTGTGACCCTCCTAAAGCATAAATATAATGCATCATATTTATAGTGAACACTGTTACAAATGCACAAACCTTTAAATAAAGATAAATGTAGATGAAATATATATTTTTGTTCTCTTAAAAACATAATGACATTATTTTTAATTTCAGATTGTAATTCCTTTTGAAGTTCTTCCTTCAGTACTTCATACAACTGAGAAGGTGTTTCAGATATAAGTAGAATGCCTTTAATTAAAATGTTTAAAAAATAATAAAAATGATAATACTCATTTAGTGTCACCTGATTAATTTCTGATTGACATATGATTGACTGTGTGAGGTCAGTCTTACTAAGTGAGTGCCAATCAATCCCTGTATATGTTTGGTATGGCTGTTTTGGATGAGATGGTGGAAATACTGTACAGCATGGCTGAGGGAACGAAAAGGCGGAGCTATTGTCTCTCTTAGTGTTATGCAGTTTTCGGACAGGCAGCTCAAACACTGTATCTGGCTCAACTCTTTGAGAAAGGCTCATGCATTTCACACCACAGCTAGAGATAGCCAACGTACTGTAGGCCAATAAAAAGTGACTCTGAAACCTCCAGAGTGTGCATTCCTGTATTGTTGCCATGGTAAGCCATCAACTGACTACATTGTGAAAACATAGCTTGCAAACCAGAGGTGGTCACTCGTGGAAGAATATGTGAAACGACGGGTCAGAAATGAAGGATTTGAAATCCAAATTAGATGCGCCGGGCAGGACGGTCATGTTGAGCCACGCACAAGACACAAGGCCGTGGCTTGATGCATTAACGCCCCAGCTGTGTTCAGAGCCCTCTTTGGTTGGATGTTTTCCCTCCATTTCAGTGCAAGACCTTTAGCAAGAGAGCGCACAGCGACAAAGGAAGGCTGCATGAAAGAGACAGGAGTGTGTGTGTGTGTCATAAAGAAGACCCAAAGCGTCGAGATGAGTAACATGGCCAAACAGTGAAGGGGAGAGACAGGGAGAGAGCTTAAGACAGAGGAAGATTGAACGCGAGGCAGGCAAGGGAGGGTAATGGGGAGAGAAAAGGGAGGGCAGTTGACAGTGCAGGTGTGCAGAGAGGGAAATGGGGAGGGTTGGGGGGGGGGTAGAGAGAGTGCACCCGCTTAGAGTGGAGAGAGATGGAGCAGAAGAATGGTTGTCAGGATGGAGGGATGAGGGAAGGGAACGCTGTACCAAAGGCTTTCGTCTCCCCTGTTCCAATCTCGCACAGCAGATGTCATATTTTCTGCTTTGCTAAAGAAAGCCAATAAAGTCAATCGTCTGTGTGAGTGCATGTGCATGTGCGTGTGCATGTGTCTGTGTGTGTGTGTGTGTGTGTGTGTTACATCAGAACTGTTTGGTCAGCAAAGATATAAACTTCCCTCTTTTCAGTAGAGTATCTAACTTTTTAAGTATACAATTAATGAATAGTGTTGTATATTGCAAGGTACTATACATTGCAGTATTTTGATAGTTGTTGCAGTTGAGTCAACTCAGTATGCATGCGAATAGCTTCTTTAACTCTTGCTGTTTTGCCAGCACATTGGCAAAAGCACAGAAACTGTTTGTCGTGTTGAAAGTGCACTTTGCCCAAACCGATGATGATCTAATGTGCACCCTGGAACCCTGATTTGCATCTGAAACACAACAAATACTGTACACACATACCCACTCACTTACGCACACAGTCCGCATTAATGCTACAGTGTCCCCTAATTTACGCTTGCGCCATTGCAAGTCCATTTACTTGCTCATTGAACTGCATAGAGGGAAGATAATTGACTGCTAAATGAGCTAGCACACACAGGACAGAAGTCACAAACACATGCAGTACATGCAAACAAGGAATAGTACAAGACCTGAAAGACACACTGAGACCAGGTATCTACGGAGGAGTGCGCACGACTAATCGAACACTGCGCCCACACACAAATGCAGACCTCCAGTCCGCTCATAAAGTAGTTGAACTCTGAAGAGGTTAGCACGAAATCTCCACACTCTCATAAATAGCAAGCAATTATAATTAGATTTAAAATGAGTGACCCACCCCTATATTAAAAAAAATGATATATTGTAACCATCTCATACAAAATGATTGGTTCAAAAACTTTTAATCAAGATTCACTATTTATTATTTATTTGCATAAATGTGTTCTGCACAATGAGGTTGCCTCCCCAACCCGACCTACATCATCCAATAGTATAATAAAACCAGTTTCACCCTCTTGGGATCTGCTCTGTATTCAGTCCCACACTATACTGATTTTCATTCCAACTTGCATGTCCAACCTTATTAAAAATACTCTTTGTATTATTGCTTACTTTATTAGCACACTGGCCACACAGTGCTCATATCAGTGCTATTAAATGAAATGAGGGTAGAAGGCCTCTTTATTGAGTTGGACTTCAGATGTCTAGACCTATAGTGGCTATATGTCCCTAGCTCTATCTGTCTATCTCTCTAGTTATTTATCTTTAAATAACAATCTGAAGTACCTCTCCTATGAACAGAGAGAGGAGTTCTGCTGGGGACTGAGGTGCTGTTGTTGACAGTGTAGGACAAAGATTCATCGATTTTAATAAATGCTTCATGTTTGCGGCCAAGTTCATTACCACCCTCAAAGACCTTTAGATCAGATGTATTATTGAGAGGTAAGAGATGAATAACCTTGAAATATATTTATAATAAATGTGCACCTCTGATAGTGTGGTGTATTAGAGTGTTCACGGTTGTGGTTTATGTGTGTGTGTGTGTGTGTGTGTGTGTGTGTGGTGGGGGGGAGGAGGGAGATGTACTTTTTGTGTTTACACATGTAGACATGAGTGTATTCTCTTAAGATAGTTTGTGTCCATGGATGGTGTTTGAAGATGTTTGACAAACAAAACAGTAATTAGTTCTGTAAAGGTTCACCATTATATATCTCAGAGACCAAACCAAAACACTGTAATATTGTAATTAACAATAGCTTGTATAATTCCCCAGATGGATGGATGTGTGTGTGTGTGTGTGACATAAAGAGAGAGGAAGAGAGAAGAAAGTAGAAATAGAGTAGCATCATCAAGTAGCTGAATGACCAGTGCATGCAAAGATTACTTAAATTAGTATTGCTTTGCAGCTTTCAATGGAATGGGCTCGTAATACCCCCATTTTCATTTTGGAAAGATGTTTCTCATTGCAGTCATTAAAGGTGGAATCAACTATTGTAAGCGTAAATAACTTGGTGTTTCTACATAGTCCTGTTTCTGTAAATGTGAACACAAACTAAGTGGTGTGAACTGCACCACACAACACTATCCTACCCTTGGCAATGTGTTTCCAATGTGGGGGGCAGAGCTTCTGAGGGAGCACCCCATGGCACTTTGATTTGATTGAGTTAACCCTTGTGATGTCCTCAGGGTCATGGCGCCGCCCAGTGGTTCAAGACTATATTTTAAGGGCATCACGAGGGTTAAAATATCAACATGATATCTTTCTCCAAAATTACAAGCTCCACCTCTGGCTGTCTGAGTGCGAGGATAGGTTAGAGGTGATTGGTTACAATCCATAAATTGACTGACTTGATTTATATCATGATTATTTTAAATAATTAGTCTTACATTACATTTAAATGCTGGAACCTGCTCGTGTTGTTGGTTGGCGTACGGACTCCACAAACTAGGCTCACGCAATGCGAGCCCGTTGAGCAATACATACTCCACGTGACCTGAACTCTGCGCCTTATAAAAATGACCCTAAACGAAAGGCCCAATATATACATAATAGGCCTATAGATAGGCAGCACCCACACATTTGACGTCATTTATGGAGTGCGCTCCTCGTGCTCCCTCCATCTGTCGACTATGAATCAAGCTTTAGAATTAGTCCAGCTCTTTCAGGTGTACACAACCAGAGAAATGGGCATTTTACGACTGAGGGGCTGTACCGAAAATGTTTTGTGCATAGCACACATTTTTCTTAAGTCATGCTGTATTGCTTTCTGCACTATCTTCACTAACACAACCCCCTTTTCTCTGTCTCCCCAGGTCTCTCCAGGACTTATCCAAGCAGACAGAGCTGCCCTATGGAACAGTGTTAGACTCTGCAGTCTATGACCAGGTGCGCTCCAAAGCCATGAACCCCTTTGAAAGGGATCCCATGTACTCTCAGATGTGGAGAATGATTAACCGCACCGGAGGGGCTGACAACAATGTAGAGGAGTCCAAGGAGGGCATTCGCAGGGTAGGCCGTCACATTTTTCTACATTTGTTTGTGCAACATGTCAAATACCATACAGTAGTTGTTCACGTTTAGGTTTCTTTATTCCCTTGACATTGTTAAGAAAACAGAAGAAAAAAAAACAAAGAAACACATGAATACACAGGTTTAAAGATGTGGTTAAACCCTTTGCATATATGAGGTTAGCATAATTTAAACGTGTGCTTGTTGATTGACAAGTGTGTGTTTTCCTAGCGTTAAGTAGTAAACTCAAACATTTGGCAGTTGACAGACAGTTGACCAACAGGAAGTACTACTGTGGGAATGCAGCTGTCAAGGTATAAAACAATAGTGGCCTCATTAGTATTTCTCGCTCAAAGCAAAGCATTTAAATGTCAACACTCACCCTGGCCAATTTCATTCAAAATGTCAACTTTCACCCTTGCCAATCACTGTGAGTGCACATGCACAGGATTTAGTCAGTGTATGTCCTTGAAAATGTGTCTAATTTACATGAATAGTAGCACATAACACTAAACATGTGTTATTTATAACACTAGCCTCTTATAGTGTGTTTATTGTTGATTGTAGTGGCACCGGCCATATTCTTCCTACATCCCACTAATTATTATTCTCATTATTAAACATGTTTATTTGAGAGCGGGCAATATCTCCTGCATACAGTATCTATATCATTTTCATCCTGTTCAGTTCAGTTATTACACTAAATAAATCCAAATTAGTACTTCGACAGTAGCGAAATGCTTGCATTTCTCAATTAACACCACCAGATAGATATTATGTTAACAGTATGAAATGTTAAGATCCTTAATATGGCAAAGCTCAAATAAGCCTAATTCATCGAACCTACTTTGCCATATTCATTGTATAATCCCTACAGTGTAATATTTATGGCATGCACAGTAACAGCTTAATTGCGACGCTGTTTGATATGGAACACATGATAAGTTTTTGTTTGTTTATGAGGGGAAATCTGGCTAAATTGAGTTAATTATACATACGCACACAGGCGTACGGTTAAATACTTAATCCCCTAGATAATTACCCTGCATCACACATACAGTACCTGGCTGCAGCATCTCATTTGTAAGCATAGTGCTTCCTGCCCTTCTCATCTTGATGTGGGCCTTCTTTCTTGATCCACCTCCCACCAGAATACATTAGAGCATTCCACTTGAAGAGGGACCAGCCTTCAGAAGAGAGCGAAGTGTTAGAAATACCTCTTAAAGCCACGCAGGGCGTAAACACAAACACCAGCATTTCAGCATGGCACACACATGCGCACACATACTGTACATAGGATATCGTATGTATATTACATACGATATACTGTATTAAACAAATCAAACTGAGTGTATTTTAAAGTAGAATTAAGTTTGTTAAAATCTGTCTGTAGGACATAAACACTGTCAGGCACACCAGTGAATGTACTGTTAGTAGTCTGCAAGAAAACCATGCATAGTATACTGCCGGTTGCATTTCCATACTGTGGGCGCATCCTCAATATCCAATGGCTGATTCTCTCTCTCTCTCTCTCTCTCTCTCTGTCTCTCTCTGTCTCTCTCTCTCTCTCTCATTTTGATCATCACTTTCTCTCTGACCCACATATACTTGAGCCCATGTTGCCTGGTGTGTTACTACCAACTGTCCATGTCAGTTTTGGCTCTCTGTCACGACTCAATACCCTCCCACTTCCAGTCTAGCCTCCCTCTCCTCCTCCTCCTCTCTCTCTCTCGCTCTCTCTCTCTATCTCTTTCTCATCCACCCCCCTCCCCCTTTATCCAGCTCTCTCTGCCTCACTCTCGCTTACCGTTTCCATATTTTCATATTAGAGGACATTCAAAAACACCAGCCTGTCTATTACTGTACTAAAAGCTGCAGGGTGCACTCTAGTGGTGTAGCGATGTCTCGCCATCCTGTCCCCTACAATGTGTGTTTATTAGTGTAGCCATCTTTGTAGCAAACATTAAGTGATTTGATTTAGCACGGAATGAAAATGAGTTTGAGTGAATGGCCTTATGTAAGCTTCACACACCCTCCTCCTTATGGAAGTGACATTATGTAAGAATTGTGTTGTAGTTTGAGTTGTAATGGATCCGTTACTTTATCACAGTTAAACAAGGATTTTGTCCACCATTTGGAAGGATTAATACCTTATGTATGTATATACAATAGAATTGGCTACAATTCGGACTACATCAGATGATTCAAGGGATATTGGGTTTGAATATGAATGGTAAAGAGTAGATCAGACAAATCATCTAAGACATCTAGCGGACATACCTGATAGTGACTCAGGTAAACAGGGAAACAGTAGGAGAGTAGGTAAACAGTAGCTCAGGTAAACAGGTAAACAGTAGGATGATGTCCCACATTGTGTAGCAGTCAGAAGAGGCAGCATTGTGGCTTAGCTGCAGGCCAGACAGAAATGATTAAGACTGTTAAGGGAGTTACTACGTAGCAATAGAGACGTATGTTTTAGATGAAAATTGTGGATTTCTTTATTATTTTACTTGAATATCGTTGTTTTTTTATATATTTTATTATATAAAGTATCACTCATGGTTGTGTTTTTTATTAATAAAAGGTCACGGCCTGTGATTATGTTTATGTAGATAATGCTGAGCCATTTATCACTTCACAGCCAGTCTTGAGGTAGATAATCGTTTGATGTACTTTAGGAAAAAGGTTTAAATGACAAGCCCCAAAGGAAGCATATTATGGAAAATAAGATCAGATTGTCTGCTGGGTGTGCTAAAGAAAAATGCAATTATTCTAATTGCGGGTCATTAATTCCATAAAAAAGGCAGCTTTCACATTCCTTATGCTAGCATTGCAGGGTGTCATATCAGGACAATGAACTTGTGTCACTTACTGTAGGAGTTCTTTTATACCTCAGGTACGTTGTGAATAAGGTTGGTGCAGTTTGTTCAGATATACATTCCATAAAGTAAAGACAACACATAAGGTGTCTTGAAGACAACATATTATGCATATTATGCCCTCCATCTTTGACACTACACCTCCTACTCCTCCTGACTCAGTTTTCTGCTGTGTGGAATGGATTTTCTCCTTCAGATTCTGATCCCCTCCAGCAAAAGAATATTACGTGTCAAAACGGCTACATCACTCTCACACAGACGCACACACACACACACACACACACACACACACACACACGCACTCGTAGGCACATAGAGGGACATGCAGACATGCTCTCAGGGCAGACAATCGTGCACATAAACATGCATGGATACAGGGACATACAGGTTCCCAACACACACACACAGCATATTACACAGACACATAATCAATGACCATAGGTTTGTCACCCGCTAATATGCTTGTCCCCTCCCATTTCAGTCAGTGATGAGGCCACTCAGTACCCTAGAGGTGTCTTGTCTCCGCATTGAGATCTCATCGACTCTGTGTCACATATGGTATGGCATGAGTGATGAGGGTCTCGAATGCTGCTGTTTGTCAATGGGCCCACTCCCTTTAACTGATGTCTTACTTGTGTGGTCTTCTCTGTTTGTCCTCAGGCATGTGGTATGGGCACACAACAGAGAATATATTCATGTTGCTTCATCAGTTGTTTCTCCAGCAGACACACATAAGGTTTACTTGTAAATGTCATACTAGCAGAGTTTCTTAGATGGTGCTGTGCCACACACATTTACAATTAAATGTGTTAATCCTGTTACAAGACAAGGTCCCGTTATACTTTGGCTGTGTTGTAAACATGCCTTCTAATTAATTGACTCTGCGTTGTACAGTAAAGTGCAATTTACAGTGTATACACTATCAAAGGAACCAATCCAGTAAGAGAACAACTGCATTTCTGTGAAGCCATGCACCAGCCATGTTTAATATTTTTAGCACAGTTGACATGTTTAGCACAGCTTGATATAGCCATTTAAAAACAAGTTTGGCAGGTCAGATATCTGCATAATGTGTCAAAAGTGTCAGTTGATAGGCAACGGAAATGCAGTGAGGGAGGTAGTCGGCAGCGAGTACACTTCACTTATAGACAGTACAGTGCATTGTGGGTAGTTTGAGCTTTTAAAAGAAACATTACTGTCCACTAAACTAATCTGGACAGCACTACAAAATTACAATCTCATTGCAAATATGCCCTCATTTTAAGTATCATTGATAAACCATAAAAAACATATTAATAACATTTTAATTAAACAAATCCATAATTGCTTATCTGGTTATAAACCAGTTCATTCAGAAGTTTAATATATGCAGTTAGCTGTACAGGTTACTCTATAGAGCAGAAAATCCAACTCTTTCAATGTCATACAGTACAGGCTGCAAAGATAGGCCCTGCCTACCTCCTGTGGTTTGCTCAGCTAAAGATGGTGTAAATTGGATGATTTATGTCACGAAGATCAATCAATTTACTTGTGAAGGCCCTGAAAGAGGCACTCTGTATTCCAGATCAGAGCATGTTGAGGTTTCACTGGGATTTCATCAACAGGCAAGAACATTGCAGACCCAAATCCTTCAGTCAAAGATAATGCATATTCTGATCTTCTCCTGAAGACACAAGGGGCAGAGAAATGGAAATGCATTTCATTATGTAGCATGTTTTCTGACAGACACACAAAATACGAAAGAATCGGTTTATTCAAGCATTCCAGTGTGAATATATTGGGACAGAAAACATCATGAATCTCTGATTTGTAAGTGTAGATATGGATGAAGTTGACTCTTTCTGGGGTTTTTTCTCATTATGACTGACTGCACTATGGTCTATTTCAAAATGGTTGCCCTTTGCCTATATGTGCTTATGTTATTGCTTACACAGCAAGCATCAGTATGTAGACCTGCTCCTGGTGTCATTTGTTACATTTTACTGCAGTATTAATTTTAAAACTAATATAATTAGAAGATGATTTTCAGTCATGTTCATAGCTAATACATAAACATGAGCTTAACAGTTATGACCTTGTGAATAAAGACAGTAAATACAGACAGGAAATGAAGACAGTAATGACTGTTACACTGTGTGTAATATATACAGTATACATACATATTATCCCCCATTACAGTGGTCTGTAGCCTGACCACGTTTACACACAAACACACCCTCTCAGATAATATTGTATTCAGTTTTTTGCCCTCTCTCTGAAACAGAAAACAACTCGGCTAAGCTGCTTATACAGCTGAATTATATGGACAGTGTTTACCAACTTCAACACTTTACGCATCATTCGGTATCATTTGCGGTACCACACCCGCTCTCCTCAAAAGCAATTGAAATGTGATCCAGTGCATTACCAGGCTGGAAATGGAAACGACCCACACAGCTGATAAGGTTGCACCAATCAAGAGAACCAAGTGTTGATGTTGGATCTCCTTTTATCAGTTGTGTTAGTGTGTGTGTGTGTGGGGGAATTCGGGAGAGGGGGGGAGGGTCTCATCTCACTCTGTCTCGTACAGAGTTTTATCTAATTTCTTATGGGCAAGGATTGGACCATTTACACAGGGTTTTAAATAGGGAAGATGGTGTTTTAACTAATTCCCTTCCTTGTCCGACGTGTGTTTATTGGCCCTAACTAACGCTGTCTCCCTGTATCCATACACCCATTTGCCATATGCCTGTGAAGATGAGCAGCGCGTCCCCGCGACGCCCAGTGTTCATCTCTCCACTCAGAGTGAGGGGCAGTGCTTTAATGGGCTCCTATAAACCGCAGCCAATTTACCTTAATGACTTCAGAGATGATGATAAAAAGCGAGGCCGCCTTCTCGGGCAGGTGAAGCCGGCAGTAAATCTGCCAAGGAGCTATTCTGATCCCTCACCTCCGGGGCGGGAGGAGAGGCTCTCTGGAGGACGATAGGGGGAGGGGCTGTGGGGGTGAGGGGCAGGGAGACTGGAGGGACATGGTGGGGGAGAACAGCTGGGTGTACAGTGCAGGGGGGTGGGGGGGGGGGGGAGAGAGAGAGAGAGTGAGAGAGTGGGAGGGCGAGAGGGAAGGAGAGAGAGGGAGAGGG
>JAODUG010031043.1:0-17500 GCA_027564795.1 Aphredoderus sayanus
AAACATTATTGTGTATTGCTTTTCATAGGTCCATGATGGTCTCCTGGTTCATGCCAGTGACCCAAACACATCCCAGAAAAGGCGTTGTGGGTTTGTGGTTCGTTATGTGCCCACCTATGCCTACCCCATAGAGGTAAAAAAAAAAAAGAAGAGAAAATTAACCGGATTTTCTAATTATATTTGGAAATAATATAATGCATTTCGTTATGCTGTATCTAGCACAAGGACTTTGTTTAAACTCATCTGAACCTTACTGACTCAATTCATATTTTTCTCTTAGGATCCCGAACGGCCAAGAAAATTCCATGCAACTGTGTTGGCAAGCGGTACAGACCAGTTCAACAACTTCTCTAATTAAACATTTCCAATTAATCTGAACAGTGTCTGCATCAAAGTTTTGAAAGGGAGAAAAAGTGGTGAACTGTATTACTGTGAAAGAGCAAATAAAGTTCTAATGATTCCTTGTATATATTTTTTTTAAATACAGTGTGTTTATAATTTGCTGAGGTAGTGACTTAACAGACTAACACTCCATCACAAGACATCAGCATGCAACATGTAGCTACTGTAGCATTTGATCAGCAACAAGCCAGGCACAGTCTTTGTAAACCAATGATCTAATGAGCTATTAAGACATAATTTCACACAATCTACAGTTCTTACAGAAGTGTCAAACATACCTATACTGTAGCCTACAGAAGATATAGTTAATTATGGGTGCATTTCATTTTGCAATGGTGGACCGTGGACGACAAAAGAAATATTTTAAAGTCTGGTGAACTGTATACAGTAATTCTGTGGTTCACATTTGTTTGCAAGTCTGCTGGAACTATAGCTTTTACTGGACCAACATTGTCATTAAGCAATAATTATTATAATAGATAATATTATATATCATCTTTATCGTTTAATATTTGGGAACAATATTATATCTATTTGGCAACGTGTGTTTGTCTTGTGTACACACATTGCAATATATTTTCTTTTACTATAGCTGCAAGTTAGAATTATAACATTTAAACCCTAAGACTGGTTTATTCAAAATGTTGAATACATACAAATTATTTCGTTTAAAAGTTTCAAAAGCTGAAATGAGGCCAAAACCATTGGGGATGGAGGTGGGGGGAGGGGGGCATTGCATGTTGAAATGCATTATTAAATAACTGAATGATTTATACATCCAAAATCAGAGATCTGGGTCAACTTACCCACATTCAAAACTATAATAATAATAATAATAAAAATAATAATACTAAACTTTATTTGTATAGCACCTTTCATACGCAATGTGCAACTCAATGTGCTTTACAGTTAAAACATTTGAAAAACAAAGGATGAAGGGAACAAATTAAAATAAACATAAATAAATAAATAAATAAAAAAAAAAAGATGCAAATAAAAAAAAACATTCCGTACAGGCAGATTGTCTTTATCCCTCTATCTACCTTGGCCCCTCTTTTAATTAACTCTGCTAGCGGCATTTACCTGCCCTAGCTACATCAGCTACTAGCAGCATTTACCTGCCCTAGCCAAATCTGCTAGCGGTACTTTGCAGGCCCTAGCCACATCGGCTACTAGCACGGGAAATCCAAGGGAAAACTTGTTTATAAATGATCTCTTCTGTGTACTCACAGGAAAACCTAGACAATTCATAATTATCTCTTCTGCGTGCCTGCCCTAAACTAGGGTGAATAAACACCAAAAAAACATTTTCTATGCCAGTTTCAGCACCGTTGCAATGATGACATAGCCTCGCATGACCTTCCTGATCTCGCGAGCTTCAATTTATTTTCGCTATGAGAATCAGTCTGGAAAGCCCTGGATCAAGGCAATTCTAGTTGGAGTAACATCTGAACTGTCAAATCAGCGTCGTCGTTAGGTGTGACTGTGTAAAGCGACTTTAAAATAACATTGGCGGATCCTACAAAGGTAAACGTAGATGATGCTATATCGTCAGTTTTATCTCAACTGAAGACTATATCTTCATTGAAAATAGAACAACAGCATTGAAGGCCTTTTTAGACAGAAAATATGTTTTCGATCTACTCCCAACTGGTTTTGGCGATAGTTTAATTTCATACGTCATATTCATTGGTCAGAGTGGTTGAAGTTACGGTGACAGACAAATCAAGTCACAAGATGTTTATGACAGAAACCGCCCTAAACAAACAATTCCTATGGACAGCTTCCCAGATGGGCAAGTCCATCTGAAACAAGTCCATCTGGCATGTCAGGTTAACCATGACACATACACCATCAAAAATCTCATGGACGCATTGCACACAGGCTATAGGCACCAGCTAATTCTTCACATCAACATGTGCTTTACCAACATTCTTATTCATGTGTTTGCAACCCAGTTACCCAGTTTCTCAGCAGACTTGGCATAAGGCTTTCCTACCGAATGGTAGGAAAGCAGGAGCGCAAAAAATGTATTAACAGAGTAAGAGAAGAATTTAAATAAACATTTTGAGCTAATGCCAAAGTCACCTACTTCTGACACTGTTTGTCCTGGCCCAAGGTGATCTCACAGACTGGCAGGGCCTTAGCAGCGAGGACAGGGGAGATGCAACACATGCATCTGATCATCATTTGGAGTAAACATCTGAACCTGGAAGGGTGATCAGAGGCTTTGTGTATCACAATACCTTCCAAATCATTACTTTTATGCAGGAAGGACTAAGATGTTACACTATATTGTGTGGAGAAGTAGCCTAAAATAAATTATCAAGTCTTATTGAGCATGGACATTTGAGCTTGGAAATAAGGTAAAAAAGTGATACTATGCTATAGTGCAACTCATCAACCTAAGCGATAGGTGTCATTAGCTTTACACCAGCACGGCTCAGGTAGAACAGAAAAGTTAAGGCCTCATGTATCTCCGTGCCATCATACACACCACAGCCTGACAGAATAATTGCTATTCGCTTCACCATGGTTGCTGTGAAACACAGGCACCAGATAATAGCTATTCTTTTTCTTCTTAACCCTCGTGACGCCCTTATATATAGTCTTGAACCAGTAGGCGGTGCCGTCTGATTGTATATGATTGTATGTTTTTTTTAATTGTCATTACTGTGTGCATTTATTTCTTTATTAATTGTTTCTTTATGTATTTGTGTTGTTTTATGTGCCTTTTAACCCTCCTGTTGTCCTCTGGTTTCAAACACACACCTTGTTGTGCCAGCAGTGCACATGTATGTCTGTGTTAGATGTAGTATTAAGCACCTTCTATCTTGCACAAAGCGCTAGTGATTTGGGTCATTCTGACCCAGAGGACATCACAAGGGTTAAATGTCAAAGTAAATAAATTGAAAAGTGACACATAAAGGGCTGCCTTCTAGCCTATATGCCTTAGCCTCACGAGACCATCCTGGTCACTCAAGCTTCAGTTTGACTTCTCAGCAAGAATCAGTCTTAAGACAAAAACAATCCTTTCATGTCTGTCCAGTAAATCTATGTGTGACCAATCAGCATTGTACTGGTAGATGTGGGTGTTGTTTAGGTACAGCCAGAGAATGCAAGTCTTGAAAACAACAATGGCAGTTCCTTAAGAAGATCTGTTTTATTAGAATTGATTAGAAAAGCAAAGAATGCCTAAAGAAAGAAAGCCTAAAGGCTTTCTGTAATGGAAAATATGTTTTCACTTCTTCCGACTGGCTTCAGCAAGAGTTGAACTGGCTCTGGCTCCGCTGGTTAACAGGTTCATCCAATCACCTGCAAAGTATTTTTTGCAAGCACCTGCCCTTTTATAAGAGTACCAATGGACGGCTCTCCAGATAGTCCTGAATAAACGAGCAAGCTGGCGGGTGAGGTTATATGCCTCACATACCATTTAAATGTTGATTAGTTGAATGGTCAAAGAGCTCCCGTAGGAGAACTGCTTCTAATTAACTCTTATCTCTGGAGTAAATGAATGGAAATGCCAATGATTATGAATATACATTGTCTAATCATCTAGTATATTTCACAGTAAAATACTGATTAATACAGATTAAAATGGCCTTGAAATAACGTGTGTTTTTTCAGGCTCAAAGATTGTTCAACCATATTTATAAGCTACTAGCCTATGTGTTGCATTGTAATACTGTATATACTGTATTATATTACAATAGCCATAAACATGATTTTGAACTGTACAGAAAACAGCACTGCATGAGTTTTTCTTACCTGGAAGGAGATGGTTTTGCTTCGCGCGAGTTGAGTGTAGGTTAATTGATTGTAGCATCCATTGAACATAGAAGATAGGTGTTTATACCTTCACCAGTATGTCCCCTCCCACAATTGGACAGTATGACAGCCGGGTATTCAGGGTTTGGCTATTCGTAGAGTTAGGAGTAACCTCAGCCTTGCCTTGTCGACATGCCGAGTAAGGCTATGGAAATCCATAGGAAATCATCAGTTAACAAGGTGCTTGCCATTTATTGGCTATGCCCATAGGATCTCTTTTTATACATTATATATCTCCTATATTGCAAAATTTGGTTATTTATATTTACAGTAGCATAGATTATGGTATTTATAAGTTGTAGCCTATATTTACAAACGCATGTTTCCTTGTAGGCTATGTGTTTGTATCTGAAATGTTTTGGTGGGGCAAAATACAATAGCTAATTGGCGTAAATAATATCAACTTCAATAGCCAGCTGAGGCTAGTACAGGCTAACAACAGGAAAATAACATTAGACTGCACTCTGTTGCTTAACCCTCCTGTGTCCCTTCTTATATCATATTATGCCACCAGATGGCGCCACCTGATTGTGTTTGATTGTGTGGTTCTCTTTATTGTCATTGCTGTGTGTATTTATTTCTTTATTCAATATGTATTTATGTATTTGTTTGTTTTGATGTGCCTTTTAACCCTCCTGTTGTTCTTAACTTTCAAACGCACACCTTGTTGTGCCAGCAGTGCACATCATATGTCTGTGTAAACTGTAGAATTAGAAGTGTTCAGTCTGGGACCAGTTGTCCCCTCCCGTCGCCAGGGCCTTCTTCGGCAGGGGTGGGGCTCCCGTTGCCTCCCCCTGGGGCTCCTGTTGCCTCCCCCTGGGGCTCCTGTTGCCTCCCCCTGCTGGCTCTATCACCATGAGGGCGTGAGGTAGTCCCCGGGGCGCATGACCGGTTTCGTCGGGGCGGGTTTTGGCCCTCTTCTTTGGGGATGGTCGTCTGGGGGGGGGGGGCGCGGCTGCCCTCTGCGGTTTTCATGTCAGCTGTTTAGGGCCGTTGTTCGGCAGGTTGTTTTGTGTGTGGTTGGTTGTTTTGTTTCCCTGTGCTACAGGTGCAGTGGCTGAACAGCCACTATAATACCATTCGGCTACTAATAGGTGCAAGGCCAGAACAAGAAGAAGGAGTGGATGCCTAAAAGTACGAAGTCTTGTTGGAATGCCGAATCCCCAGCAGGCATTGTCGTCTCCTTCACCTGGCTGACAGCGACGGCCTTACTGTCCACTCTCCCCCACCTGATCTGAGGAGCTGCCCAGCCTCTCCATCTGTCACCCTTATACACCAGCAGCAATCGAGCTAAATTAGACTGTGTTGCACAGGGGTTTAGGTTTTTGATGTTATGTTTTGTCTTGGTCTTGTCTTGTCATTAAAAAAAAGTGTTCAATCTGCATTTAAACCATATTTTATTTTAATATTAATCTCTGTAAACAGAACGGAACAAGATTTTTGTAGTGTAAGCCTTCTGGTTTCCATTTGTCATCCAAGTAGTATTGACCAATCTCATTTTAGTGGGCTTTGGTTGAATGCAGGTATCAGTCCGTGTGGAGAACATGGGTCTGTCATAAATATTGTCCCTTATTCTGATGTAAAATGTCTATGTTGTCATGCAGTAGGGGCAGTGCAGCATGTGATCCACACGGAACTTTTCTGGTTTGTCTGTGAGGGGTTGCTGGTCACACATAAACATGAGCGGTTTTGACAAGAAAGTCTTTTTTTGCGACGGGGAAATGTATGGGGCAATTTGTAGTTATTATAAACATTGTACAGTTTTGCCCGGTTAGACATACAATAGTTCCATGGTTAGACACCTCAATAACCAAAGTCTCCTTCAATCATTCTATGATCCTGGCTCACTACACTACAGCCTACAGAAGACTACAGCCAATTACAGCCCTTTATGGTTAACCGCACACACGACTGCTGTTGGTTGAAGCTGCGAATTTAGCAATCAAATTTCACCTGTAATGAGCGCTGATGTGAAAATGCTTCGCTACAGGAAGTGAATGTTTTATTCGCCTCTTGGCTCACATCAGAAGTTGAGAATGTCTTACTTCCTCTTAGAAAAAATACAATAGAAGTTCCTACTCAGGGAAGGTCCATCAACCTTAGTCTCACAGAGCCAGCCTTTTCTTACATAAAGTCTAGGACACACCGCTATCTGTCTGCGTCAAGATCCAAGAGGACAGGTATTTTTATTAACATGCATGACAACTCATTGACCAAGTTGGACATTAAACTGACACTGAAATAAATGGAAAAACAGAATTGAGTAAATAAAGCACTGCATGTCAGACAACAATGGCACCCACAGACGCATATATGTAAATGGCGCCTTCAACTAAAAGGCAATGTAAAGTTTACCTGTATTTAATTGCTTATATAATATATATAATATACATACATACATACATATATACATGCTTATGTAGTAAAATCCTTTTCTATATGTATATTGATGTCAAAATAGCCTACTGTATGTAGCAGATTTTACAGATAGGTTACAGTCAGCAATTATTTTTGTTTAGACTATTTTTTATGTTGTTTACCTGGAACACTTTAAGGTCTGAAATTTCCCATTTCATCAAAGTGATCACACATGTTAACTGGAACACTGTTGTCTAGGGTTTGATGTCATTCCCAGCTCCGCCTACATAGTTCTCTGTTTCACCAATCCCTTTGTGTGCACCTGTGTGTGACTGATGAGTAAATAGCCTACATTTGGGAATACTGTCATTTTAATTCTTTGTTGGTTTTTGTGTTTGTCTTATCTGTAGGGAAGGCTGTTTCTTTTCTCAAGTTTCAGTGTTTTGTTTAGTCTACACCTGCACTTACCACTCACTTAAAACACGCTACACTGTTTCTGTAGCTACAGATCCCGTAAACCAGTTTTATCTCCTTAGGGATGCAATGGAAATGTGGGCTACTTATTTACAGTGTATAAATAAACTATGAATGATAACTAGCCACTTAGTAGCACAGGCAATGTTATTTGGCAAACATGTGGATCAAATCCAATGCGTGGGACCTTATTTACTTACCATTAACCCTCCTGTTGCCCAAGGGTTAGGGTTAGGTTAGAGAAGAGGTATTTTGCGGATCATTATGGCGGGTTAATCCCACTGTCACTGGGTAAAAATGGTTAGGTTAACATTAGGTTAAGACTTATTAATAATATTTAATATGTGTTGTATTATAATTTAGTTTTAACCCTCCTGTTTTCCTAAGGTTAAATTACAAGGCTACCTTTTGTGGGTAATGTTGACCCCAGGGCGACAGGTGGGTTAAAATAGTTTGATATTTTTTCATTTTACGTCTCATAAAGTAAATAATTTACGGACAAACAAGAATGGACAATAACTGTTGGAGTTTCCAGACTGGTTTAATGTTTAACATAAGTGTTACCATGCAGGATGTAAATCAATTTAATCCCAAGTGGAAATTAATTAAATACAATTTAATACAATTAAATAGTAGTTAGTCATAAGCCTCTCATTCATTATTTATAGTCATAAGCCTCTCATTCATAAGTATAGTCACTTTCTCAAGCAAGGTAGTTTGGCAAATATGTTCTAGTCATTATGGATCTTGTTAATACCTTACTCAGAATTTTGTGAGACATTTACAATATTATTATATACAAATGTTGTGATGTGTCTAATGCAGATTACCTACTGAAAACAGTAATGGATAATAACTATTGAGGTATGTTCCCTCCTTTAGTCAATGAGGTCCTAGTGTTATAATATGCCTTTGTTTTCTGGTTCATGTGGTACTGTATTCTACAACATGTAAGGTGTGTCATGTGTGCAATCGTATCTGAGCAACAGTTTCCTGACTGTTGTAAACCTACAGGCTCAGTTTCACATACAGGGATTAAGCCTATCATACACTAAGAACTTTTTCAATGGGGGCGGGGGCCTCAGGGGATGTGTGTTGACTCAGAAGGGATAATAAATTAGATATGCCTATATATTCTGTATTCCAATACAGAATGCCTGGGACCCTTACTGCATTAGGCTATATTCCATTATATTTGTCACTTGTTACTTGAATTTTCACCATTTGATAAAGAATGCAAAAAGAATGCAAATTGTTACATAAAGATTCAACATAATGAATGCAGTACGTCCTTGACTTTTGAACTTTCATGGGGGATCACCCTAAGAACACCTTATAAATATTCCCTCCCAATGTTCCTACGCCCATGTTGCAGCCTGTCTTTCATTAGTTTTATTAATTTCTTTGTATATATACTACATATATTTTACATGTATCTAATAAATGTATTTACTATGACATAGTTTCCATCTATTACCTGTGTTTTTATTTTTACTTCACCTCTTACTTAATTTTGCTCATTCTGTAAAATAATATTTTTTTATCAACAGCCTCTTCGGCAAGATTTTTGTTTTAATTTTTTGATGTTTTATAGTAATCAAGCAATGGCTGGCATGGGTATATAATAAAACATTGTATGTGTCAGTAAATTGTAATTTTGTTTAAGCTTGTTTCATTGAACAAAATCAAACTTAATTTACTCTTATTTTTCATAGAAATCACACGATGTGTCTTTTAAAAATATATTTAATGGTAAGAAATCAATGAACAGCAAAAATATTGCAGACATATGGAGTTTCCTTTCAAAGCAACTTACATGAAAAAACAAACAACAATGATTATAATAATATAATGTACAGTATTATACAGTATGCTTATCAAAAACGTTACTTGATGCTTGCAGAGAAAGCACGTAATTTGTGTAAATATGAATCACGCTTACACTGCTGTCATCATAATATTTTCTATTTAAATAATATATATACAATTTCATAAAGAGCTAAGTGCAAAATCATACACCAAGCTAAGTTATCTTGTACTCTTGGTGATGTGAGTATCTGGCCCTGTAAAATAATACTATAGTATACTATAGAATAAATAGACTATAACATACTGTATCATTAAAATCTATACAGGTCATAGTTGGCCACTATCACTTTGCTCAGTAGGAAGAGTTGGCGTTAAGTCTGATTTGTGTCTTCCAGACTTGTATAATGTGTCTCTGAAATATCCCCTTCAAAACCAAGATTTGTCTGTCCGTTGTTGTGTTGCTTCTGGACTTCCTCAAAAATTTGGAGAACCTTGAGAACATACAAAAAAATGTTGGTAAACAAATAGTAAAGAAAAGAAAAACAAAAAATAAAAATAAACTAGTAACATTAAATGTAAGACACAAACAAAGTGTCATACCTTAGATTTAGGAATGAGACCGACTCTGAAGAAACCTATGTGTCCTGATTCAATCTTGGTACAGTCAACCACAGTAGAGGCTATATTCTCTGGGGAAGGCCCATCACAGAGTACACCATCCACCTACCCATCAATATAACACAGGTATTAATTCATGTATTTTTCACCTCACACACACCATTCGACCTTCTGTCTCAAGTTCAACATCAAAGTTGTCATAAATACTGGTCACTGTTATTACCACATTCATTTAGTATAGACATATATACAATAATGATCACCTTGTCACCCAACTTGGCATATACTTGGTTGTGGTGGGTTGTATCAGCCTCGCCTGTAGGGTTGGCTGAGGTCACAGCAATGGGTCCCACCTATAGAGACCATATTGACAATGTTGACTAGCTTGTATTCTCTACTTATAAATTCCGTGACCCATAAAGGAAGTGGTTCATCACCTGTCCGACCACGCAAATCCAATCATCAACTAGCTTGCTGTCCCTAGGGAAAGCCTATCCACAACAGAAAAATTACAGTTCTTTAAATGATTACCAGATTTATGAGGTGTGTGGCTATGGCACAGTCCGGGTTCCTGATAGCAATGCTTTGTGGTGTTCCAATGAATGAAGCAGCTTCCCCTAAGCCAAACGTCTCCATCCAAGGCCCTGTTGAAGAAAAGACACTAAAAATGAAAACCCACACATATACACAAACACAAAAGCAGAGACACATAGAACAAAGCACTACCTCTGGGTATAACCATGCTGATGGATGAGGGCCATGCAGCCTGCATAAAGTCCAGCAGCAGTGGGCTGAGCAGGTGCCTGACTGGCTCCAGCTGCTTTATGGAGGAGATCCAGAGAGACATGGGCCGGTCTTGAGCCTGTTTCTTCACCCTGTAGGCAAATATTCCCTTTAGTCATGCCCATTGAAAGCACATTGATAATAAATAAGGAATAGAGTGAGGGGAAACTGTAACTCACCTGTATGCTTTGGTGACAGCATTTGGCTTGTTGCATGCTGCCACCAGCACATAGACAGTGTCAGTGGGCATGCCGCATATGCCATTGTTTTTCATAATCTCTGCAGACAAGAGATCACGAAATATCAGATAACTGATCCCACACAACATTAGTCATCCAACAAATGTTTGCCTGTGAAGCCTTCTCACCTGCAATCTGCTGGACGGAGGTGGCCTTGCGGGCAGGTAGGTGGGGACAGATGTCTTTGCTGCCACCGAACCCCCTAAGCCTGACTAAGGCTCTCCCCAAAGGCACTTGGGGGGACTGGAAGGTGCCATTGAAAATGTGAGCCAGGAAACAATAGAAACTGACCAACCCGAAGATAATAGTGACACCAATGTCATAGCCATAGGGCAGTGCCCCAACCGCATCCAGCAGGAAGCTAATGAGGATGAGCTGGAAGCTAAGGGCATAGGCGAACCAGGCGACGTTGACGAACAGCGCTGAGACCACCACTAAGCCGTTGAACAGCATGAAGCTAATCATCCCAACAGCCACACTGTATCCCCTGCTTTGCCTGTAAAGGTCCCCATAACGCGTCAGTCCCCACACTGTCCACATCACGCCGTAGAGAACAAAGGCTGTGCTCTCAAACGTTTTGCCACGGGAGAAAGCCACAGAGCCACACATCAGGTGGAGAGCCCCGCCTGCCACCACCACCCAGGGCAGGACCAGCACAAAGCGAGGATCTCTGTCTGCCGTGGTGGACGTGATAGCGAAGGCAGCCAGCATGCTGCAGGCATAGGCTAGCACCTCTGCATCTGCATATTTAGAGTAGCCCAGATAAGGGGCATGCATGTCCTTATCATGGGCTCTGAGAGTAAGTCCCTCAGTTCTGACAACTAAGGTCTTGAATAAGCCCTGCCCTGTAGGAATCTTTCTAATGAAGGTCAAATTGAATGCGCTGACAAACAGCATGATGGCGGACACAATAAATATAGCTGCCTGTACCCCTTGCGTCCCTGGCTGGAAGAAGCCTTGAGGCTGAGCAGCGATGGCAATGCAATAAGCCACGTAAAACAGCTGGTAAAGACCCTCCAGCAGGCTCTTCTGACAGCTAAACAAAGCCAGGATGAAGAAAAGGATGGAGAAAACCACAGGAAATGGAACCGGAGAAAAGGGCTGGATGGAGTAATGCGCTAACAGGGCACTGTATCCCTCTGCAAACTTCAGCAGAGCGGTGAAGCCATAGAAGGTGGCTGCTAGCGTGTCCATGGCACGGTAAGACATGATGCACACTCCGAGCTGGAAGACCCCAGCTGTCCACAGCCAGGGGACATGTCCTGTGGAAAGCTGAGGGACCACACCTAAAAGAGGACAGGCTAACACACAGGCAGAAAGCAAGTTCATCACCAGGCCTACTAACACCAGGTCATTGCACACCTGTTTCTGTGCAGTAATCAACTCAGGGTTTTTCTTCATGCCTGTACCTGGGGGTTCCACTTTACCATGGGTGATAAACGACAACAGGCGTCCACCACCAAAGTAAACACCCACCAAACAGACAAAAAGGTAGTTAGCAGCTGTGGCGGACTGACCGAAACCAGTGGCTGAGAGACCGCCGATTTGATGGGCACAGGCAAGACTAATGCTTAGACCTATGATAAAAAGCATGGATTTCTTTCCTAAGATGGCCACTATGCACATGAGGAACAGGGCCAGGGTGAATGCTGCCAGGCCCGGGACCAGAGAAGACCGTAGGTCTGTGGACAGTAGCACCCCCTGCCCAACCAGGATGTATACCAGGCCTGAGCCATACCACAGGGCAGACACAGTCAGACACAGGCAGGAGAACAGCTGGCTGTTGGACAAGCTACGCCGGACACCTACCAGGGAAGAAGGGGATGAGGTGTGGTAGAGAAGAGGAGAAAGTGCAAGGGAAATATTATATTATTTTTAATAACAATTACAACTACAGTATAGCTACAGTACTTTAAAAAATCATGAAATTAGCAAGATATAGTCTAAAAAAACAAACCTGTATAGGCTAAGAGAGAAGCAATGATAATGAGCAGAATCCCCAGTGCATTGTGGGGAATGACGTCTTGTCCAGATGAGCTAGCATAGTTGTCTACTAGGAGCAGCAGGGAACCTGTTGGTCAAAAGAATAGCCTATATTATCATTACAGTCAATACATAAATTATCATTACAGTCCATTAAACAGCTGCTCAGCTATCAAAAACAGTTAAACTGCTTACATTTTTTTATTTAATTTTCAACTAAACATTTTTCTTTTTCTTTATAGTATTAATTATTGAATAAAACAAACTCTGAATAAAATGGACTTTCATTAATTACGGTGTGTCCATCTGAAGGCAGAATTTAAAAGCTGTCACCCTCCCATAAGAAAAGTAAATAAAATGATATATGACCAACCAGGTTATTTTGATGTTTTTTCTCGATTAATAAAACATGAAATATTACTTATAAATATAAATAATGTATTATTCTGATTATTATTATTATTAGTAGTAGTAGTAGTAGTATTATGAGTAGTAGTAGTAGTACAGTAGTAGTAGTTTCTAAAAAATTACCAGAAACCTTCAGGAAAGTTTGACAATAAAATAATTAAAACACAAACTTTTTTTCAGTTTCTTTTAATTAAACAATCAGAGCATCTGACAAACAACAAATAAATATAAACAAACGTTGTCACTGTAATTAATAAACAGCGATGAATGAAATGAATATTTAAAATAAAAATATTGTTTTTCATATTGTTGTGGCATATCTTTTTAGAGTGATCCAGGTCCTAGACAAACCAGTTCCAACTGATTATGTTATGAGATCTTAAAGTGTTATGCATTGATTATGTGTGTTAAGGAGCGTTAGAGCGTCAGAGCTGGAGGTGAAGTTACACTTCAAATCAACTTGATTTAATTTGTTTGCAATTTGCACTTGATTTAATCAAGTACAAATTGACTACATTATACAAATGATACATTGTACAAATTAGACCAATATTGAAGTACATTTTGTTCTAGAAATCCACCCTGCTGAAATCACTCTAAACGGATTTATTTACATGAGTTGAAACGATTAGCTACTAAATTTGTTTCAGATCGCTTTTCTATTGGTTTAAATGTGCGTGTGCTGGTTAAAATAAAAGTAGGCATATGACTACGCATTTTGGACCTGAAGATTAAACGGCACATGAACATGGCAAAACATAAACCATAATTTGTTCAAACACAAAGCTGTCATTTGTTTTAACTTACCACCAGCGATCCCTAGAATACCCACAGAAAAATGCAGCGACTCCAGTTCAGCCATCAGTGCAAAATGTTTGGTGAAATGCACAGAGGGCTTGACTTTATAAACCCACACCCTCTCAGAACCCGTCGGTGATGTCAGCGTATACCTGTTAATTATGTTATGTGGGCGAGAACAATGATTTTCCTTCCCGAAACAGTCTATAGCTCAGAGTATGAATTAGACCTGTTTGTGATGTCTATACAGTGAAAATGGGTAAATGTTGCTTTTTTACAATTTATTTAACAGTCTATCAAGGTTCTGACCTATTTTGTTGAAATACATACAAATAGCATAATGCTTTTTGCTTTTACTGGCAGCATCTGTCTTTCTGCAGTGCTTGCACTCTGTTAAGGAGTCGACGCGAGTTAACCGCGTCCGTATGCGGTTAACTCGAAGCCCGTTCCCATCAAATACAGTAGCTATGGAGCATTTGAACATTTGCTGTTTCTACCAATTCACATTTGATATTACCAGGTCGTGCTACGAATAACCACATATACCTTTTGAATTCACCCGCCATATTACCTGCATATTTATCAAGGTTATTATTTAACTTTCACACAGGCTTAATACAAAATGGCACTGAATGTGCCATGTATAGCCATACAGCATATATATTGTATTTAAAACATGTAAATGTATTATAAAAATGTAATGCTGTCATAGTAGCCTATATATTATTTAATTATGTGTAAATTAATTTAGGATCGTTTCATAAGTGTGGGGTCGATTCTCAAAACTCAACTATTAGGATCAGAAGCATCTTTCCTTTGGTATCAGTCCACCCATCCCTACTTTAATGAAATAGGGATTAAGATGATGAATAGGCATTTTCGAATGGAAAAACCACCCTTATACTACAGCATGTACAGTAGCCAGCGAAAAATGTTGAAAACTGTCTATAGCCTAATAGGTAGTTTAAACCAAATCTAGCAGTAAATGACATTGTAGTCTATTTAAAAGAGAGCCTATAGGCATAGCCGTTAAACGCCATGCACCTTATTAACTGGTTTTATGGATTTCCATAGCCTACATAATGACTCAGCATTGTCAGGCGAGTCTTGGGTTACTCTTAACGCCATGAAAAACCCAACCCTGTGCCCTGTTGTGACACTGTCCAAATTGTGGGAGGGGACATACTGGATAAGGTATAAACACCGCTTCAACAGATGCTAGAATCATTTACATTCAACTCGCGAAACAGAACCACCTTCTGCAGGTAAGAGACACGCAGTGCTATTATCTTTACACTTAACGTTTATATTGAAATATAATATTACAACGCATTACATCGGAACAATGTTTGAGGCTGAAAAAAATATAAATATTAACCTGCCGTTTCAAAAAAGGTATATAGGATTCACTATCATTGGCGTTTCCATTTGTTTACTACAGAGATACCAGTTACCTGGTACCAGTTCTCCTACGGGAGTTCTTTCACCTTTTAAAGTAATTAAACAGTTTAAACAATTTTAATCAACGTTTAAACAATTTAAATGGCATGCGAGGCATATAGCCTAGCAGGTAGAGTTTTATGTGTACATTTCACTTTTTTCACTTCGACATTAAGAAAAAAATAACTATTGTTCCTGTGTTTCACAGCAACCATGGTGAAGCGCGTAGCAGTTATTCTGTCAGGCTGTGGTGTGTATGATGGCACGGAGATACATGAGGCCTCAGCTGTTCTGGTCCACCTGAGCCGTGCTGGAGCAAAGGTAAATACAGCCTATCGGATGATTAGTTGCACTATAGCATTAGTATCACTCTTTCACCTTATCTATAGCTCATATGTTAATGCTGAACAAGACTTGCACTTCATACATTTTTATAAGCTATAAAAGCGTTGTTCCACACAAGGACTGTAGCAGTTTAGCCCTTTTTGCATAAAATTATTGATTTGCTAAGTATTGTGATATCGTAGTTGAAGCCTCTGACCACACCCTTCCAGGTTAAGATGTTCGCTCCAAATGGGGATCAAATGCATGTTGTGAATCATTGTGAGGGAAAGCCCACCGAGGAGAAACGTAACATCCTGCAGGAAAGTGCTCGCATTGCCAGGGGGGATGTGGCGGACCTCTGCAAGTTAGACGTGGCAGAGTTCGACGCAGTCATTATTCCAGGTGAGATTGATGTGGAAGGTTTTGTCAGCAGTTTTTTATTGCACCCCTAGATCCCCAGTATTCAGCCTTTTATTGTTTCTCACACAGCTTCTCCCAAACACTTGAGAGGTGTTAGGGGTGTGAGTCAATGGGGTAGGGGGAGGAGTAGAGAGGAGTGCCAGCAGTCTGAGTAGGGTCATGTGCTCCCTGCGTTCCAAACCAAAACATTTGTGTTAAACTAGCTAGTTAACCACAGTGCCTATAATTAACAGGAGGTTTTGGCGTGGCTAAGAACCTGAGTGACTGGGCGGTGAAGGGGAAAGAGTACACCATCCAGCCCCAGGTGGAGCAACTCATCAAGGCCTTCCATAAGGCTGGTAAACCCCTGGGCATGTGCTGCATCTCCCCTGTCCTCGCTGCCAAGGCCCTGCCAGGCTGTGAGATCACCTTGGGCCAGGACAAACAGTGTGAGAAGTAGGTGACTTTGGCATTAGCTCAAATTGTTTATTTAAATGCTATTTCATTCATTAAATGTTATGCCCTGCTGCTTTCCTACCATTAGGTGGCCCTATGCCGAGACTGCTGGAGTCATGAAGGAGCTGGGCTGCAAACACGTGAATAAGAATGTGGGGGAAGCACATGTTGATGTGAAGAATAAGCTGGTGACCAGCAGTGCCTATATGTGCAATGCTCCCGTCCATGAGATTTTTGATGGTGTAGGTGTCATGGTTGCAGCGGTGCTGAAACTGGCCTAGAAGATGTTTCTTTTGTTAGTTTTGAATGTGGAAGTAAGATGACCCAGACCTCTGACTTTTGATGTATAAATAATTAAATTATTTATTATATAATGCATTTTAACATACAATGACCCCCCAATGGTTGATGTGTCATTTCAGCTTTTGAAACTTGAATGAAATGAAAAATGTTGTATGTATTCCAAAATTTTAATAAAATGGAAATTAAACAGCTAATTGCAAAATTTCTCAAAATACAATAAACCACACTTAGGTGTAATGCAGTACATGAACCAAGTCCGTAATCATATTATATACAGTATATTCAGCTGTGCTGAAAAATCCCCCTGCCAATATTTTTATATATACAAATAAAAATACAATAAAAACGTTCTATGTCGGCAGACTTCCATGACTACAGCCATGACATGAATCTACCTGTGGTGTAAATACAGTATTATATAATGTGTGTTTGAAAAGTAAACATTTCGAGGGGAGGGGGGAAAGAGAGATACATAGCCAAAGAAAAGGCATTGCATAAACATATAATACACTAATTATGTCAGAGGTTAATGGCAATGTTGATCTAGTCAAAGCCATAGTTCCAGCAGATCTGTGAACACCCTTTAATATCTTGGTTGTAAGTTCAACTTTCCACTGGTGCAATATTACAAATTGCAGTGATCATTAACTTAATGATCTGTAGGTTACAGGTGTTTTACACCGCTGTAAGAAGTGTAGATTGTGTGAAATTATGTCTTATTAGATCATTGGCTCAGAAAGACTGCCTGGCTGGATGACCCAGTGAAACTGATGTTTGTCAAACCTTTCCTGGGCTTTATGCACTACGCAAGCTGCCATGTTAAAGCCAGCCACTTTGACCGTACAGGGCCTCCAGCAATACCCCAAAACTTGTAATTT
>JAODUG010031063.1:0-13000 GCA_027564795.1 Aphredoderus sayanus
CACAAATCATACACAATCAGATGGCGCCGCCGTGTGGCTAAATACTATATTACGAGTACATTACGAGGGTTAAGGAATGCGTGGACACTTGAGTTATTTAGTTAGTTGTAATGATATACATGGGGACGAAACACTCTTTCAGGCCATGAACCGTTCCCTGGCAAACGTCATCCTGGGAGGCTACGGCACGTCTTCCACCGGCACCGGCAAGCCCATGGAGATTACCGGGACGCACACAGAGGTCAACGTGGACCAGACTGTGGAAATGATCAAGGACGCTCAGAGCATCATCATCACACCCGGTAACTCACACACACACACACACACACACAGAGACACAGGTCCATATTACAGTGTACATATGGGTTTAGGAAATCACTATATGTGCATAGAGCACATCTTGTTGCTTTCAATATCGAACCACACACCACGCTGAGAGTCTCCGCTCCACCACCACACACGCACTGACAGGTCAGCAAAGTGATACTCTTGCAGGGAATGCACGCACACACACACTCACACACGTGCGCACTCAACGAAGGGTGAAATGAAAGCTGCTTTCCTGTTACTTTGCCAGTCACATGTTTACAGCTTTAGTAAAGCATGGGTTCTGTTTCTTTAATCTTCTCTTGACCCTGGCTAGATCACCACCATGCTAGGCTAATTGCCTAACCTTGCTTTCATTGCTATACTGTACAGTAAACACACACACACACACACTTGAATGCACGTGTCCAACCAACCCCCACAAGTAGTCGTCGTCACATCATAAGGGGTGAAGGGGAACCACTTTGTCACTACGCTGCCCCCGGTGGTCATCTGTTACTCACTGCACCTTTTTAACTGGGTGTGATTTGCTGTGTTTATGTAAATCGCACGCATTGTGTGATTTTTCACTGTGGTCCTGTTATGCTATTGTTAATCTAGGACTTGTGGCTGTTTATACATTTCTCCCCCATTTTGTTGTATGTTATACTGGCTGGCTGTGATGTAATTCCCCTGTGGAATGAGCCAGTTCACATCTAATCATCATCTCGTTTTGTTGGCTCCCTGTCAACGGTACAGACTATAAACTATATGAATTTTCCAAACACACGACTGGAACATCCATCCTTGGGTTCAACATTATTGTTTTTCAGACTTTTGTCTTGGTACAGGAGCTCTATCCTCACTCCAGATCGTTCCTCACCAAAGCGTTTCCTTGCAGACTTGGGCACATGTAAACACAGACTCGAGACATCCAGCCTGCTAATTTGTGATTCTAGCCAGACTTCTGTGATGCCTGTACACAAAAATGCCTCCTCAGTGGAACCACAGGCTGTTAACCTTCCCGCTGTCCTATGGGTCAGAATGACCCGGTGCACTTGCCAGTAGCGGGCACCAACCACAACACAGACTAATAACATTCCGCGGTTGGCTCCCTCTGCTGGTAGTTTGCTGAAATGCCTTAGGACAGCGGGAGGGTTAAGGAGTACTGATCCAGAGGGCTGGATTTTAAAGTTAGTTTTTTAAATGTAGTATTGTAAAAATAAAGCATTTATTGTTATTATTATTATTATTATTATTATTCATTCTTACTATAGCCTATACAATATATTGACCTTCAAACAAGACGTAAGGTGATTTTCTTCATGGACCAGTACTGAATTATTTTCATTGGGAAAACAATCTGACCAGGCCAACAAAACGTTTAAATTACTACTTACTTTGACTCCTCACAATATGTTTGAACATGAAACTGGGTTGGATCCACTGCCAGTGTGTATGCATTGATGTAAGATTCAAAGTGCAGTACTGCATACATTACTGATCTGTATTCTTTTCTAACAGAACATTTTCTGTGTTTCTGTCCTGGGCGCTGGTAGTGAGCAGTAGGCTAGCTAGCGGCAGCTAGCGGCAGTCTTTCAATCACCACCTTGTTTCCATTTTGACCATTTACCCCAGTTGGAAGTGTCAGTCACTTTGCTGATTGACATCTGTGAAAACAGTTACAATTTTGCATGATAAACAGTCATGTTAGTCATTGGCCTGGATTGTGTGTGCTTGTTTTCCTTAGAAGAGAAACGCTTGCTTCCCAGAGAAAATGGTTGGAAGCACAAAAAAGAAACAGATTTGTGATGAATAAAAGTGAAAAGCATTATATTGTTATGCCGCCTGTTGTTACTGGCTGTTGTGACAAGGTCACCAATCAACCTCATGTGGTGTGTGTAGTGGATGTGGATGTAATGCAAATTTACCCTCCTGCTGTCCTCCGGGTCAAACTGACCCAATGCACTAGCTCTTTGTGGCAGATAGAACTAAACTTAATTCTACAGCAATTCAACACACACACAAGGTAAAAAAAAAAAAACATAAAGAATTAATATAGAAATAAATACACACAGCACTGAGGGAGCACCCTGTCACATTGAACTGAGAGGTGTTTTTGTTTTGCTTGAGTTCAGTTCAGGGTTAAACCCCAATATTTTATTCAAACTAAATATGAATGTACATGTGTACAATATTTATGTTTGCATGCACCTATGCACTTTTTTTCTCTCTTTCAAATGTATCTTTCAAGTGATCGGTACCACCTGTGCAAATATGATCTCCTGTCTGCTACACAAGACAACATTTATATCACATCTCTTGGTTTTCATACACATTCTACCTGCTGTCAATCATCCAAAATTTGCTTTCTAGGACTTTCACCCCAACTCAAAAACAGAACCGAGTGTAATCGCATGTTTTGAACCGTGTACTTTATCGTTTAACGTCCCAGAAATCCAGGCTTCACTGAAGCAGATATGTATTATTTACCAAAATCATTTATATTGGTATTCTTTTGAACTGCTTGGCTCATGTGTTTAATATTGAAGTGGTGGAAGCACGCACGCACACTCGCGAACGGACGCAGATACAAACAGACGTTCTAACCTAATGTTTTGAGAACACATGAATGACGTTAACTATAGCCAGGTCTTCTGAGGGATTTCCAGTTGTATTTGTACTGTACAATCTGCCACTTTTCTGCAAAGACCTAGCTGTCAGCCATCTTTTCTGCTTTTCGAAAAGGAAGCACTTTTTCATTTTGGCTGTTGGCAAATGTAACAATTATTTAGACTGTTGCCGTTTATTTCTGAGGATTGAATGATATATTTGTAATGTATGTTAGCCCTGATGACATGCTGCTATTATCACAATGTTTACTGGTGTGTTACCTTTTCAGCTATTGACAAAATTGAATGCAATCCTACCACAAGCAACTGATTTGTACAATGAATTGCGTTGCGTACACACACACAAACACTAAATTCCAGTAGCAGTTATCTGGCAATAAAACATAATTATTTACTGTTTATTATTTATTTATTTGAGTATGCTTAATATTTTTCTCTTACTTACTGTTACCAGGTTATGGACTCTGTGCCGCTAAGGCCCAGTACCCTATCGCTGAACTGGTGAAGATGCTTTCACAAGCTGGAAAGAAAGTCAGGTACTAAACAAGGGTCATGTAATTGAAACTGTGTGCCATAAAAGAACTACATCGTAATTTTAATTACCTACTTTTCATAAACAAAATGAAAAATCATTCAGAAAATATACAAGAGATTATGAGCTAAATTGCTCTGTTGTTTCTTTAAATCTCAGATCTAACGTTTTATTTATTTTATTGGCTGGAGCATATTATTGACACAGAATCAAGAGAATCATCATATTTACAGAAACGAGGAGATGAGGTCAATTTTCATTGTGCTAGTGACAAGCTGTCCACCACATGCATGAAGAGAGGAGGGTTTGGTGTACTTTGTCAAAGGCACTGCATAAACTCTAGTATCACTAAACAGTTTACAATCAAATATGTAAAACCTCCTGTTTTGGGAAGGATTTTCCCAGATGTGGCACAAACATGCATAATATATTACCTGAGCAAAGCAGCGGCTAGAATCTCCACGAAGTCACTCGGTTGAGTCTGCTTTCAGCAGAGGCTACACCACAGTTGAATGGTTGGTATCAATATTTGTCCCCGATGCTCATAATGGCCACATCATATACTGTATAGTACTACACATGCCTCTCAAACTGGAGTGGGACTTAGTGCCACCTAGTGGCCACCTTTTACAATGCCACACTTGCTGCGTTTTTCAAATCGTTTAACCTGTAAACAATAACTGGAACTTCAAGGAGATTCAAGGGAATAGAGGTAGGGATAAACTGTAGAGATATTGATGACGCAGATTGAGAGACCTGTGCGTAAGGAAAGTTTAAAAAAAAAAGTTCAGAAGGGGGAGGGAGGGATGGAGAGAAAAGGAAGGGGAAACTCTGAGCGGAAGCTTCTGTAATTGTCTACCCTGCCTGTTTGATCCTGCCTGGTGCAGCTGCTGCTACTTAGGGCATTTGTAGTTGATTAGAGGGAAGTGGGTGGTCAGAGAGAGAGACGGGAAGATGGAGAGATTCAGAAAGACGGGGGGAAAAATATATGTGGCAGACGAGAAACGTCTTATTTCTTAATAATTCCTCTTTCATTCCTCCCCTCTTCACTGCCCCCATTCCTCATGCTCAGGCCCGATGCTAATCTGTCTGGTTGGATGACATGGGCTGTTGTTTCTCAGACTGTACAGAACGACATGGAAAACAGGAAGCAGACCTTTTTTTTTTTTTTTTTTTTGGGGGTCCTCCCACCGCTAGTTGCTAGTCTTACTGTCCCGAATTGTCTCGTACATGCGTATTTTTACATTTCTAGGTTGATATAGCGTTGGCTTTGCTGTGCGGAACGCAGCAGTTAAAGGTGGAGTCAGTGATTGTAAGCCGATAAACATGTTCGGTGTATATCACATGGTCTGCTGTTTTGTGTAGGCGCTCAAATGAAAATTCCAGTGTTGCTACACAACCCTCGATCTGGAATACAAGGGTGGTGCAGGCCGCACCACGCAACACTGTCCCAGGCTTTGGAGGGAGTTTTAGTCTTTTTCCATCGTTGCTGACGCCACCTTTAACGGCCCAGTGTACAGCATCCCAGAGCTCATGGCTAGTCTGTTGGGTAGAGAGCCCTGCACTTCCTGCTCATGTGACTTCCACAGAGGCCTTCATGGTGCAGTGACAAGTAGATCCCCCCCACCCCCGTCTCCTCCCGATCTTCTATTAAAACCTCCCCCCTCCCTTCACATTTCCTCTTACCTCTCCCCCACCCCCATCTTCTTCCACCCTCTCTCCATTTCCCTTCTTTTTAAGCCTGTTTATGACCCCTGGCAGCAGGCTGTAAAAGCAGGACCCTCGTCCTTTATGCTGGTTGGATCTAGGTTCTTTGAACACCTAAAAAAAAAAAAACACCCTCACAATGGCGTCATTCTTACAGTTGCTGAAAGGCTACATTTCAATTTAAAAATGTTCAATTGCTGCTCAAAATGCATCTCGTCTTGGCTTGGCTTGATTGACATTGCCCTGACTACATCTAAGTCGTTGTGTTCCAGCTGTTACATATATGTAAACATATTTTATGGTTGACTCTTTTGAGAATAATCGCTTTGCTGAAATATCCAGCAGAGCTCCGCCCCAATTCAACATAAAAACAGCTAAAATGATTAGATTTCTTGGAATGAAAAGCTGGAGTGATATTTTGGATACTTACCCTATATACTACATTACATAGTTGGACATTTGGATTTACCTTTCTAGCCTCTTTGGGGGAAAATTTGAGAGAGAAAAAACCTAAGATAATCCTAGATGCTAACAGGCTAATGGTTACGGTGGCCAAAGGTTAGGTGTCAGTGTATGAGACTCAAGAGTCTTATGGTCCATTAGTAATGATAATTTTGTTCTTTAAAGGTTTGGAATTCACCCTGTGGCTGGACGAATGCCTGGCCAGCTTAATGTGCTTTTGGCCGAGGCTGGTGTTCCCTATGACATCGTCTTGGAGATGGAGGAAATTAATGAGGACTTTTCTGGTAAGACCCATCCCTTCCTGTCTAGGAGTACAGGGCTAGACAGGAATTAAAGTAGAAATATACGTTTTCATATAAAAGTAAATGTTAGCTTGGCTGCTGTTTATCACTAAATAATAATTCAGCCTTTCCATTTGCAGTTCAGATAGCTTTTGTAATCTGGTGTCTAGATGCATAATTTCTGGAAAATGTACGCAAGTGTCATCCATCAGTATTTTCTCCACCAGAGAGGGTAGGTAGATGTAAATGGAGGGAGAAATGTTTGAATGGTCAAGGTGGTTGTAGGATTGTAATTCACTTCAAAACAAAACAGCAACAACCTGGTAACCAAAACCACCTGAAAAGGGAAACCATTTACAATTTGAAAACACAACAAATAATGACATTCCTCCTTTTTTTTTTATCGTTTTATTATTATTTTTCATCTGTCTAACCAGATACGGACCTTGTTCTGGTCATTGGTGCTAACGACACGGTGAACTCGGCCTCCCAGGAAGATCCCAACTCCATCATTGCTGGAATGCCTGTTCTGGAAGTCTGGAAGTCCAAGCAGGTGAGCGATTTGTGTGTGCGGAGAAGACTGAGATTGCAGCTAGGTGAACAAGCTCATGGCCAGGCCTGCATGCAATCCCTTGCTGCTCCAAAACACTTTGATTCAAGTGCCTCGTAAATAACCAAAATATACAGTTAGTTAGTTCTAATACGGTAAGTCAAAGCGGTGAATTAGTAGGGAAAAAGTGTTCATTGTCTTGGCTGCTTCTGTTTCCCTGTGGGAAGTTTCCGTGCTTTGTTTTGTTATGGTTCTTGTTACTACTTATTATCGAGCACCTTGCCGACCGAACTGTAGCACAGTTTCCGCCTCTCCGTTCAGGTATTACCTTTCAGTCAGACGTTTGTCTTCGTTTACCTCCTCGACACCTCCTCTTGCCAGGCCGTTGGTGCAAATTATTTGCCTAGTTAAATAAAGGTTAAATAAAATGGATATAACTGGAACCCCACAACTGTTGTGAGGCCACACCAAAAGAGGGGCACCCCTCTTTCTCTCTCTCTCATATGCACACACACGTGAACGCACGCACAAACACAAGCTCCAACAGCCAGGGCCCAGGTGCATTCCCATCCTGGTCCCATTAGCAGTAACTGCGTGTCTGTGGAATGAGGAGGCTCTGTGCTTCCCCGCTGGCAGTCCTCCGAGACCTGGGGTTTGCACTGCGCTGCACCAGGTCCCACAGGGAACAAGTCGCAGGCAAGCAGCTATCTAACCACACACGTTTTTAAGAAAGGCTCCTAACTGGTGTGAAGCACTGATTCCTTTTCTCAGTCCTTCTCGCATCTTGTCACCGTCTCTCAACTTTCAAGAACTTGACATTAATAATACATACTAATATTTATGAGACTTGTTTCACCATGATTCCCCCCCTTCCCTGTTGAGGGAATAGCAGGTATAGATTTGTGTCCAAGCATTGTCCAAGCCCGGCCGAAAAAACCGGTTATAGCTTTTTGAAGCCGGTACCCGATTACAGCCCGAGATTATTTTAACCCTCCTTAATTATATCGCTTCATGCCACCAGAGGGCGCTATCTGATTGTGTTTGATGTTGTGTGTCATTGCTGTGTGTAAACATCTTTGCGGGCCAATAAACAGCTCTTATGTGGAAGTTAGAAGTGACTGGACAAGCTATATTACTTTATTTTTCATTTTTATTTATTTTTCATTTTATTTTTATTTTTTATCCTACTGGCAGGCAACTGCACTCTCCTGGTTGCCTGCCCTGAACAGAACCTGTTCCATTCCTTTTGGTGACTATTGCTGCACAGCTGAACAGATTTAGCTTTGGTTGCAACCTTGTCCCAAACGGAAACAATCTTCTCTATGATTTATGTGCTGTATGAAGGATAGGGTGTCTATATGGCTTGTGTGGGTGTGCTTTATTCTTCTTTAAAAGTGATGAAATCACCTAGTTACTTGTTACAGTCTTGAGTAACCTGTGATTAGTTTCCACAATTCCCTCAGACCTGCTGATTTGTTGTTTTATTAATACTACCGCGGTTCACTTCCAACTATCTGTCAACATCTGGAGCACAGAGAGAGGTTTCTGGTTTGAGTTTTGAGGAAAGGGGGCTAGTTATTAGAGTATGCAAGTCCCCAGGCTTTTGTCAACTCCCTGTAAAGGTAAAACCATGAAAATCAGCAGACCATAATTTCATTTAAATATTCTATATTTAGTTTATCATATCTGCTTAAGAAAATGGAAAATAAAAATATGTATTGTATTTATTTGCTCTAATATTTTAATGTGTCTGTCTTCATCTTTAGGTCATTGTCATGAAGCGTTCATTGGGTGTCGGTTATGCAGCTGTCGACAACCCCATCTTCTACAAGCCCAACACCGCGATGTTGCTAGGCGACGCCAAGAAGACCTGTGATGCGCTGCAAGCGAAGGTCCGCGAGTCTCAGAGCCAATAAGATGTTTGCTTCACCGCCACCAGAGGTGTGATGTCGAACATGGTAGTTCATAAAACTCGTATGCTACCACCTTTTTGTCTAAGCAGTAAGGAAATGAAGCACAGAGGATCATCTTAAGTCATCCCCCTCTCACACATCACCACAGAGTATTCATATTATTTTGTATGTGTCTACATACTGTATATATAATGTGTGAGGATTAGCATTAGTCACCGACCATTGTGTTTGCATGTGAATTCACAATTACAGCACACAATTAGACATTTAGACCCAAGTAAGACCAAACACACTACTACTATGAACGCTGGACACACACACACACGCACACACACAAACACACGCACACACAAACACAAACACACACACACCAAACATCCATGTAATTTATGGGTGCTGCTGAAGAAATGTCCAAGGTATACAAGTACTGTTTCAATTTCTGTGAATATTCAACGCTTTTGGTTTGTACAATTTCAAGGGAGAGAGAATTTAATGCAAACATTTGATTTGACTTTTAGTGTTGTTTTTGCATTGAAATACATTTCAAGTACTTGTATAACTTTAAAATAGTAATAAAATGTGGATGAATTGTAATGTTAAGTTTTAGGAAATAGACAATAGCAATGTTTTTTCTAGCTATATTAGAAGTTAATATTGGTCAATCAACCTTCAATAAGAAGCATTTGTAGCATTCAAGTTTACTCCCACAATTCCTCTTTTATTGGCAATTATTAAAGGTAAATAGGTGTTCTCTGATGTGTTTAGAGATACAGGTACGAGTGTTTCCACTCGAGCACTGTTTTCTGTAGAAAAGAAACAAAGCAGATGTGTGCCATTGCAGTTGACTTTTATTTTTCATGTTTTTTATTGTCAACAAGAAGGTTTTAGAAATTTGGCCAAATAGTTACAAATGTTTCTAGTCCTATGGTTTGCTTTATTTCTCTTCCCTAGAGTTTGGTTTTCTGACCCTTCTGATCACTTCCAATTACTTTAAAATCTTCTATTTTTTAGCATTAATAACCCAGAATTGTTAGCAACAATGATAAAATGCTTAGATAGCTATTTTGTTGATTTAGATTTATTGATACATTTTCTCTGATTCTGGTGTGTCGAGACTTAAAATGTGTACAAGTAGGTGTTTCCGTACTTTGACCTTTGAAGTTAATATGGCATTACATTGATATCTTGCACTCCATTAACATTAAGTCGTCATTATTGTACTACAGAATTATGAATTAGCATTGCATGTAGTGTAAGGCAGATAGTGTCCTTTTGGGGACCAATCAAATATAAAAGAAGTCCCTTAATTTCTTGGTCTCGACCCCATTTTGAAAACCACTGGTATGAAGGAAAACTAATATTAATTTGACTGGTTTGGTTTTACAGCAATGAAGATCACAATGACATAGCAGTTGGTGTTGAACATATGCTGCTGATGTGTTGTTACACAACAAAACTATTTGCCATTTATCAACCACAGTTTTTCAGAAGGCTTTTGTTAAGGATTAATTTGCCAGTTACAGTAGGCAGTATACATTTGTACCAGACCCCACACCTTAAGGCACGAATGCCATCCTTATTCCATTAAAGGAATTGTCAGAAGTTTTCCTCTGGAAAAAGTTCCTCATATGTGCAACAATATTATATGAAGTTTAGATAAGTAATGGGCGAGGACCAGGCTTAGCTGAGCTGTGTGGCTTTCTACACGGGACCTGATGTATTAACCATAACAACTACCCTACCTCTTTATAGATCAGAAAATGACCAATTCACTTGACCAATCACACGTTATGGTAATAAATTGTATACATATAATATGTAACGGGCAGTTTGTGTCTATAAATGCTTAACCCAATCCAATTAGTAATCTGACCTTGTGTAAACCTAAACTGACCAACTCTTTGTGTTAATATTCTATTGTGAAACATAGGACCTCAGTTAACCACTGGCCGGTTGGTGTATTTTTATTTTAAATGTTATCTTGGAGCAACTGATTGTGGGGTGGTGTTGCTTTTGTTAAAATGGAAAAATCTACAGTACATGCTACTCAATGCAGCAAATGCAGTTTAATCAGAATAGCATTGTGTTTTCTGTGTTCAGTTCCCATCTAAAAGGGTCTGGGCTTTGATCCACGACATGCTGCTACATGTTTGGGCGTGATTCCATATCTTTACCTGCTCCCTAATACATCCTTAACATAATTGTACTCACTGTAACTTAATTTTAATAAAACCGCAAAATTATTAATTTGGAATTGTAAAACTTGCATTATATTTTTGCCATAGTTATTTGCTATAGCAGCTAACCGATGCAAAGATTATCCAATAATTTATCTCATACTTTTTATGACCAATAATTTAAGGGAGAGTATCCTTATGCTATTTTAAAATAGCATATGGACATACTGGTTTACATCTTTTTATCCCCATCTTTTTAGAGAATTCCATATTTGTGTAGAGCTGTTGATGAACTGTAAGGCTTTGGAGTTGTGATATGCCAGTGCCCCATATTAACGAGATGAAATGTATTGTCAATGTTTTATTCCCTCTCCAGTTCAACATGGAACATTGTCCTAATAAACCTAAATTCACAACTAGTTGATTCCTAGTGTAATTGTTTCAGACAGTCCAGTGTTGCTAAATTACAATTTTGTTGAGTGTATTCATCAAGCAATTGGCCATGTGCACAGTATCAATACAGTGTTTCTTGTAATAAATTGTTCATTTCAAACTCAAATGATTAGTCAATAAATCAATCTTTATATGCCGTGACTTTAATATTCTAGATTAACAAAACGGTTGTTTTTTTTTTAGCTTTTGTTATTGATGTTCTACATCTATACAATAATTTTAACACTAATATTTGTTTTGAGTCTGTGATGCTGGTACTTAGTGTGACATCTAGTGATCTTAAAAACTTAAAAGTAGCTATGTAGCTCCTTTTTAAGTTATTCTAGAAATTTAAAAATAAATGATGTCATTGTTTTTCAACATTTACCTAAAAACAGTTGGGTAGAGCAGAGAAAACCCACGTTGTTCAATATCAAAATGCATTACCAAGCTAACCAGCAAATGGAGGTGTTGTTGAACATGCCAAGTCCAAGACAGATATCATTTGATGGGTACCAGTACAAATCCAGCACTTGGTCATACCGCAGACACTAATGAACCCTCCCGCTGTTCTAAAGCTTTTCAGCAGACTACCAGCAGAGGGAGCCAACCGCGGAATGTAATACATCCGTATTGTGGTTAGCGCCCACTACTGGCAAGTGCACCGCGTCATTTTGACCCATAGGACAGCGGGAGTGTAAAACACATGATATGACTTAGCATCTGAAATGTTATGTACGGCATCTCTCCAAAAACATCTGCCCTGTGCGTGAAATGAGACATCAAAGCAGCCAGGATTGCATGTGGCAGTTGAAGGTCATCTCCGTAACATCCAAGTGTGTCTATCCAGTATAAAGGATTGCATGCATCTGCCATGAGGGCTGGGAGAATAGCCCAGAGGTAAATATAATCCCTTACAGCATTTTCATGTACAAGCAGCATTTGATTGCTATTCATCAGCAGGCAAGGGAAGTGGAGGGCTGGAGGGATAGCCGAGGTAGAAGGGGAGTGGTGCTGTCTAGATAGAGTAGGCCGATTAGTGACGAGGTGTCTGAAGAGGGGATGGTGTGGTTGGGATGAGGGTGGCTTCACTCCGTAACAAGTGGTACTCAGTGCTTATCTATCTGGGGGGAGGAGAGGGGGGGGGTTCTGAGAGCTGTCACTCTCCACACGAGAGGCCACAGATTGTTGCACAGATTGAGCCTGGAAAAAATATAAATAGGGGATGAAATATTTTTTTGTGTCGTCCAACAAGTAGAAGCCTGATCCTTTGTTACGTTTAAGCACTCTGTGTTGAGGTTTTTACGCAGATACCGCTTTGGGATACCTGCAGGGTCCGCACAAATATGTTTCCAACGTTATATAATAAATAATGGTAGCGTGCCGTGTGTGTGTGTGTGTGTGACAGAGAGAGACTGTGAATGTTTGTGATGAAGAACACAGATCTCTGGTGTGATTAATTGTGAGGTGACGGCCTGCCCATCTTAGGACAGTCTATTGTCACACCACCAGTATTTATCCATGCCTCTGCCGGCATGCATCAGCCACAATCAAGACCCCCTCACCAGCCACCACAAGCCCCTTCGCTGACAGCCAGATTTGTTTTGCCTGCATGGCATTGCATGCGATTTGGTGCGGCAGACATTTAATGATTTGCAGAGGGTATTCTTTGGGGTGTGCGTGTGTGTGTGTACAGTATGTTGTATCGTGTGTTTGAGGATGAGTCTTGGAGATCCCTTAATTGATTTGCTAAGAGCACTGTGTGTGTCTGTGTCTGTGTGTGTGTGTGTGTGTGTTCATTGGTGAGGGTGGGACAACTGTACAGTATGTAGTTCATAATGTATTCATTGTAAAACATTAAAAGTTGTAACTGTTTTACTTTTACTCTCTGTTAAACTCTTTATTCAAATTCAAATAGTGTATTATTTGAAGTGGAAATATACAATAACAGAAGTAATATATATAGTAAGATAAAGGAGTAATTCACTGGCCAGAAGTTTACATGCA
>JAODUG010031110.1:0-18930 GCA_027564795.1 Aphredoderus sayanus
TCAAACACACACCTTGTTGTGCCAGCAGTGCACATCATATGTGTGTGTAAGCTGTAGAATTAGGTTTAGCGCCCTCTCTATCTGCCACAAAGCGCTAGTGATTTGGGTCATTTTGACCCAGAGTACATTACGAGGGTTAAGGAGTGCCTGGAGACCATGTCAAGAGCAACTGGAAGAGAAATAGCATCTGTTAGCAAAAGCAAAGCAAGAGTTTAAGAAACTTTAACTTCATTCAAAATCTCAAAGACGTAGGTAGCAATGACCAATCAGAGGCTAGATGCGTTCATCTGACATTCCCCCTTTTTAAAAGCAGCTCACTGTTTGTTTGAACCTGTATATGTGGCAGTATAGAGCTGGTTAGAGAAAGGTGTGGGAATGGTATGTACAGTACTCCTGGAGTTTTAAACACAAACAACACTATTTTCGCAATGCTGGTTTCAACCACAAGAGGCAGTTGATGTTATCAGCTAATCATTTGTGTGTTAGAAGATTGCATTTATCTCTTACAACTCAAAACATCCAATCCAATTTTAGTGCCAATAAATGCATGAACCCATGATATAAATCAGAAATACTCCAAGTTTCACATGTTGAGAGCTGTGCAGATCATCTAGTCATATCTTGTCGTGTTATGTCCTGACCTGCCACCAGGGGCTGTGAAGGTCGGCACAGATTAGCTCAATGATGTCCCCCATCTGGATGGACAGAGCTGGACCTGAAGTGGGACATGGCACCCCAAAGTAGTTCCTGATCACCTGCATCTTGGGCAGACCTGCACATGAAGATGGAGAGACGCGTTGTACTTGCTGCATAACAGAAAGAGTTTTTCTGCTGACACAAGTCTGTCTTGCAATTGCAATGTGGTACTTTTAAACAATGAACTTCATCACTTACAACTGTTAGGTCTAGCGGTACTGTATGACAGGGCCAGACTGAGGTGGACCACTAGACAAAGGTCTGATTTTATTTAGGGGTTTGTTTATGAGATAACTGACAGGAGTCAAATTCATATTGCTTTAATCGTTTCCTAAAACACACCCATTCATTACATGTTAATTCTAGATATGTTTCACTCCCACAATTCTTTTAAATGTATCATCTGAATATAGTGAATTGTGACACACAGTTGGCTGAATGCTGGCCTGAACACAGTCAACATGTTATTCCAAAGAAAAGCTAAGCGTACCACCTGAAGTGCATGGGCGTGAACAGAGGGTAAAGTCCATAACAGAGCTTTGTCTGTTAAGACTTGGCTCCCTTAGATTGTGTGTGTGTGAGACACTGTGTATGAACTCTGATCTAAAGGCCATGTGTGCCATTTAAAAGCTGGGATTTTGCTTTACTCAAGAATTAAAGATTCCATTATAATATATTCATTATAATGTTACAGCAAAGCAACTGTGCTGTGTTGTTTGCACATTTCTTATTAATATAGGCATCATAAAAAACATATATCATTGTTAACTGACTTTGCTGACAGGTAGTACCATTACCCTATCTAACGATGCCATAATAAATGCCTTTTTGTCAACAGTGCTGTGAGAACAGATTATTTATTTAGAATAAAAAAGTGTTCAATGTAATATAGCTCAATAATAACATAACAATAAAAAATAAACAACAACATTTGTTCTGGTTGGATTCATCACAAGACCTTGCTCCACCTTTGCTTATGCATCAAGCACACCCTACCCTAAAACATAGGTTTGACCAGAAAACCTTTGGTCGGCCAGTTGCAGCCTGTATGTATCTTTAGACTCATGAACAGCTGCATTCATACAGTAACAATTCCTCCCACAGTGTTTATTACTTTGTGCCTGTTTTGAAAGGTACACTTCGCCACTGCATTATATACAGATCTGATGGAAATCCAAGTTTTTTGTATGAATTAATTACCTATAGAAGGTGAATTATCTGGTTATTAAAAGGTACACTCCACGATTACATTATAGTGCCCCCAGCACCACAAAGCACCTGAATAAATAACTGGGTGTATTGTACGTATTATGCCAAAACAATGTTTTTGGAGCACTGGTTTCAACCACAATGGTATTAAATGTCACACACACACAGGGGGGTTCCCTGCAGTGGACTTCTACAGTGTACCACCATAGTGATCATACTACATCATGCCTTGCCTTGCATTACCTGTAAACGTAATATTGTATTTCCTGTTTGCAATTTAAATGAGATGTGATTATATTGCATGGCATTGTGGGTAATGTTCAGGATTGGGTACACTGAATGTGAACAGCAATCATTTCACCAAGGGGGATCTGAGGGTGCCCTGTGGTGAACATGACCTCCATCATTTATAGATTTATGGATTGGACATTGGGGAAAAAAAGTATGTTTTTTATTGGGATAACAAAAAGCTGAGGGCTGATGGAACACACTCTTCTGGAATGGGATTGAGACAATGTTTCAAATACATTCCTCTTCTCCACTCAAATAGCACATCACTCAAGAGCAACACAGAAACACTAAATTACAGGAGCCATGTTAGCAGCAGTTGGCAAACTGTGTTGTATTAGAATTAATGAACATCCATGTATCTTTATTCTCTGCTTGTGTCTGCTTGAAGCAGTTTCTAGCTCAGCCCACAAGCTGGCGTGTTCTTGCCCGCCTGAGCAGGGCCTCTGAAGGCACGCCAGTGTGAAGAATGCAGTCTTGGGGGCATGAAATGCATTCCTCGCCACCCAAGGGCACGCCGCCAGCGCACACAAACAGACACAACAAGCCGGGCACGGATGGTTATGCTTGGCTAAGGGGGCCAATCAGGCTCCTATTGATTTGAATGTGCCGTCCGTCAATAATGATTATCTGGTGCGGCAATGAGGGAATGCTCGCGGCAGTTATGTGATATTAGAGGCTGGACATTGTGAAGCAGTCAGAGGCTTGTTTGCATGGAGACATTTGACACAGGTGGGGATAAATAAAGCTTATTGATGGAGTGTAGTGCTAATAAAGTAGTAGTAAAGTACAGTAGTAGAAGTACACTAGTAGTGCAGTAGTATTATTACCTGGGTCTGCATATGGGCTGCGGCCAGACTTGCTCTGCAAAGTGTCCAATAAAGAAAGATATAAGTTACACACTCACAGGAAACATGGACATTGTCACACATACAGTACACTTGCCAACACTGTAAAAAGCATTTGTTTATTAACACCTCAGTGTCAATGGTGATGGAATAACGTAACTAAGTATTCAGTTTGGTCTGTGTATTTTATTAACCAAACCTATGTCCATTGGGTTCTGTTGTATTTGAACTCACATTTCCGACATTGAACAAAGCCTCAGACTGTTTTCATTTGTCATGTCATATGAAAACACCTTACCAGGAAATGCTTAGGGCATGGTAGATGTGTCAGAAGTACGCTACATGGTTACAAGGGAACCCAACGGTGGGTGGGCATCAGATCGACCACAAGGCTACAGTCAAGGATTTCAGAACAGTTTGAATTGAACATTGTGTTCTCTCACCGGTGTTCTTATTCTAATTTAACTTCTTTTACATTTTTCTGTTGCTGTATTATTATTATTGGTCTAATATCACAATTATCGTATTGCCTTATGTCCAAACCGTATGTTCAATGGTAATAAACATATTTAATCCTCTTATTGTGTTTTGTTTGAGCATTAATACAAGCTACAGTAACTGATGTCATCTGCTAGATGTTCCTCTCAATTACACAATAATTGTCTACTATTACTGTTATTGTTTATTGTTATTGTAGTGGCGTTGATATGCAGATGACCTGTGTGCCAGGCAGCGACAACATAAACAGAGTAATGCTACTGTACATTTATGCTGTCTGCATGCAGCTGACACTAACACAGACAGCCAGATCATTTCCAACCTGCTGCACTGACTTGCACAAGGTGATTGCAATCAAAACATTGCGGTGAATGCAGAAAATAAAGCAGCATCTCAAATGGTTCATCGTACTTGTTACAGACACTGAGCATGCCAGGACAGCACATTTATGTTTCCTCTGCAGAACTACTGCAGGAGGAAGCAGAGGGAGACTTATGCGCACACACACACACACACACACGCACACACACAGACACACACACACACACACACACACACATACACTCACCTGTGGTCTGACAGTGCTGGGTTCTGAAAGAAGGTTGAGAACAGGCATGGTGAATGTCTGGACAGAAGCACACATACACTTGTCCAACACAGTTGTCCCTCATTAGCCAGGCCCAACAGGCTAGAGTTAGTTTGTTTTGCTGCACTGCCGCTACCTGACAGTCAGTATAAGGGTGGTAACAAGTCAAGTGTGTGTGGGGAGTGGGGGCAGACCTATGGGTTTTGCTCCACCAGTTTCTTTCATTGGCTCCCTGAGGGACAGGCTACGCCCACTAAACACACACACACAGCTATACAAACAGAGTACTTGCATAAACACACAAATCCACACGTAGCAACTTACACAAACACATGTGTGTGCACGCCCCAAGCACAAACACACACACACACACACACACACACACACACACACACAGAGTACACACACACTTCTTTCCCAATAGGCTCTAGGAGATAAAACTTTGACCTGTTACAAAAACAAACTGTGTCTTGATAACAAACTTAAATGACAGAGCGTATCTCTTCCACACACATACACACAGTGTAACATGCTTTTGTGTTGTTCCCCTGTGATGTTGTTATTTTTATTTGTACTAAGTGCATCATTAAGACTTTGGTACTGGAACATCCAACGCAGAAGACACATCGCTGGCACATGTACACGTCCTATCATAGTCCCATCTGTTTTTGGGAGTGACATTAGCTGGAATCAGTGCTACATTTGGAAATAACACATTTTTCTGTGTTTTTCTGTCAGTGTGTACAGACCATGCTGCACTTACTCGTGCTTTGCTAGGCTGGAACAACTGACGTAACGTGATTCGCGAGAATTTCCACATAATACTGGGGTACTACATGATCAGGTTTAGCTGTTGAAGAAAGCCATAACCTGTTCTGTTTGGATATTGACTGAAACACATGACTGTATTGGTGTGCATGCATGCTTGCATTGAATGGGATGGAATTGTAAGCCTGTATGTGTGTGTGTGTGTGGGCGCACATTCACCTGTTTTACCACAGGAGCCAAACCGGCCCAGACATTCCTTATGGGCCCCCAAACCACACTTGGAGCACAGGTAGCCCTGGTTGAAGATACCTCTGCACAACATAGAGAGCACACACACACACACACACACACACACAGACACACACACGCACGCGTGCGCACACACACACACACACGCGCACACACGCGCGCACACACACACACACACACACACACACACACACACACACAAGTGGCACAAAGAAAGCAGATGAGATTATAATTATGAATATAGGGCAGATTCATCTATAGCAGACAACCCCATGTGAGCAAACATTAAAATATTATTATAAACGTATTATTTATTGTAAGATATAAGTGTTTCATAGTCACATAATGAGCCATTTTATTCTACATAGCATGTTTACTGATAAGTTTAGCTTTGGCTCAGCTGCTTCTACAGTAGAAATATCAGTATATGTCAGTATACAGTCTAAGAATTGGACATACTGTAAATTGCTAATGATTAAACATGCATTGCTAATGCTGGGGGGGCAGGATACAGTAGGTTAATGTATAGGGTAGTGGAAAGGTCCTGGAGTCGATTCCTGACATGATCACCCTATCTGTAAGTATAGTTACTGGACCTGTACTGTACTGTACTGCAAGTCACTTTGATAAAAGTGTCTACCAAACACTAAATGTAATGATTTCCTACATTCACCTACTGTATATCAATAGAATATGCAATATATGATCCAGCACCCACCTTAACAACATGTGGCAGGAATTGCAGGAGGTGATTCTGTCAAAAGTGTGCATGTGGAAGTCGTGGAGGTTGCTGGTCCCGTTCTCAGGTCGGATGTTGGATCTATGTGGTATACCAATCAGATATTGAATTTGTGGAGTGAGAAAAAAAAATAGCCCATTCCAGTTAGAAAAGTACGGTGACTTTTTTTTGTTAAAGCTAAAGGTAAATCAAACAGACAATTTATGGAAATGCTTTACTTAATGGGCATTATAAAATAGAATTCTCATATATAATTTGTATGCTATATGACACATTTGAATGTATATATGTTATATGACACAGGTAGTGTCAAACTCCTTAACTCCTTGATCCATAATGTTTCACTTTTCACTTTTTAAACATACTGTAGCTGTCAATCATACATTCAATCATATATACAATCAATATTATATATGCATTACCAGTTGACTGTGGCACCGTTGGTTAATCCTTCCTTATGAACAATGAACAGTAGCAACAAAGTAATAAAAACACAAATGTAAGAAGAGCGATGCTGGCGCGCAAGGAAACTGCAGTACGTATGACATGCTAGAGATCACACTTGAGTCTGGGAGTTGTATTAGGGTTTAAGTGTCACAATGAGCACAGTGTCACCATGTCACTGCTGTCACATCATTAAGTGGCCCGACTTGACAAACAGGACAGTCTGGGATAAAAATACAGTGCCGCCAAAAAAAAGACATACAGTATAGAGGCACGCATGGCCACGCATGAAAGCTTCCACGCACGCACACGTTTCCATGGGCTAACACACTCACATGGCCATGCCAAACTGCTCCAGCCACTTCTTTTTCAGCTCTTTGGTCTTGAAGAAGAATTCATAGCCATTCTGGCCCTGGTTGTGTGTGAGGTAGAATCCGTAAGACCACTGCAATTTGGAGAAAAAGACAGACAGTAGTAAGTGAAGACTTCCTCTGGCTCTCTGGACAACAGTGTGCTGCTGTAATTCATTAAATGTACTAGCTTTAACATAGCACATGACTAATGCACCCCTGCATTACAGACATGCAACAGCAGAAAGGAAGTGTTAAAAGAGCCAAGATGTGTCTGTCAGATGACAGCAGTGCAACCAGAATTCTCCAACAAGATTTATCACCAGAACCTTACCTGCCAAAATCCATTAAAGGAGTCGTTTCATGAAACACTAGTATTATATAATATTTCTTCTAATATACAGTATAACTGTATGTCTGTGGTAATTGCAAAGCTAGGCTAAAGTATATATCCTTGTTTAACTTTAACTTTTCTTGTTTAACCGAAAAAGAAAACTAATTGTTTTATATGTGCTAGCAGTAGCCTAGCCTAGGATAATCTGCCTCAGAATCCTCCTGTAATGGACAAGGATGGCTGTGATTCCATGCTATAGCAACCCTTAATTTATGTGGATACATATGGCTGGTTAACAAAACATCACACCCCTGTCCCTGATCCACCATACCGGCTGTCCCTACACATGATTCTGGGGCTGTGTGACCACTGCTGTGTTAAGGCGAACAACAATGACCCCCATTCTGCCTCCTGTACACTTTAGTCTGAATGGCAAGGTGAAACACTGTGGAAAATAACAAAGGGCTTCTGGTTCAAACCGATGGTGGAATGGTTGCATCGTTGTGTCAGAAGCAGTATTGTCTGCTCAACAGCAGCAAAGCCATAGCCTTACGTCAGCACACTAGAGAGGGCGGAATGAACAGTGACTCATTTACAGTACATGAATACACAGTCACTGAAAGGGCAGGTCTACAGTGGTCCATATACTGTGCTTTTTACCTAAGCAAGTCAAATACATTGCACTGAGACCTCATGCAACTGTGTAAACGTGAAAAAGGGGCATAACATGTCCACTATAAAGATACTATTTACTATCAGGTAAACTATAGGCTGTAAATTAAATAATACTTTTAGAAATTACTAAGTAATATAAAGGAAACAATTAACATGCTCACAGTATGTTACGTATTAAATAGTAATTCACTAGTAATATAGCAATAACAACAGGTTGAGAATAAACCCTCACGTCTGTATCTTGGTATACCAATAATGCATAAATACACACAATGAACAAAACAAAATAGAGTAAAAAATATTTTTCAAGTACTAATTACAACACATTGACAATTTGTATGATCGGTGCTAACTGGCACTGCTAATTTAATTAAACTGTCTTGAGGTGATTTGAAGTATGTGCAGCATAGCATACAGTAGTATACTGTACTGTATGTTAACAGTATTGTCGGTCCCATGCTAATCCTCCCTCAGGTTTGAAATAGGTATTTTTCTTTCTATTTTAGCAAGACACAGCCTATTTTAGACACAAAACAAGTCTGGACTGCAACAGACTGCTCCTACTGTACATAATCAATACTCAACCAGGCTGAAGGCACAAGAGTGGAACACAATAGAAATACATATAAGATAACTACGTATGGCCATTCAACACCGACCAATTTCGTTGATATCATTGATTCTTTTGTCATAGCAGAGCTTTTAATTGCCTTGTCAGAAGTCCAACATGGTTTGCAGAGTTTGGCAGAGTTTGTCATTACAAGACATTAATAGCGCCAGTACTTCTTATTGATATGGTCGATTTCTTGTTGACGTGTTTATTTTCTGTCATCTATTTCACAGCACTTTGTGAGCAGCTGTTCTGCAAAAATGCTGGAATTAAAAGCCTATTAAGTTAATCACAGGTACCGTCAGATATCGTCTTCTACCATGTCTGTTTTTTTAACGTTTGGAACTGTGCCAGATACTAAAAGTATTTCTAGGCATGACAAGGAGGCTGACAAAGTATACTGTAATGCTGGCCAACTTAAACAGAGCTGTCTGTGCAGCTGTTTCTCTAAAATGTTTGTTACAGTACAGAGTTAAATGCTAAAACTAAATGGCTGTGTCAACTCAGCTAGTGAATGCTGTAAAATGATCATCTTTGAGCTAATAAATAATTTACTGTTGTTGTGTCACTGAGATTGAAGTGGATTTGTTAAAATAGTGTGTTACGCACAGACCTTCCGGTTTTCCTTATCTGACGTGGGGTTGTTGGTGATCTTGAAGAGGTGCAGGTCGATCACTTCTTTCATCTCGTAGTTGTCTCCTCGCCGCTTACAAACAATCACGGCTGCATCAAATAGGAAGATGTGCCTGCGGTACAGAGAGGCAGGCCTCAAGGTAAGGTTCAAGAGGTGAGGTTGTTGTCAAACATTACAGAATCCATGGCATGTTTTCTACAGCAGTCCTCAATCTACAAACAAATGCAAAAACACTTCTTTCTCCTTAGACAAAAATAAAAAAGATGATGCCATTTCTGTCAACTAAATATCTAGTTATGCATACCTTTTATGTCTCTTGCATTATTACTACTTGTTCAAAATGGCAGAATTGTATCTGGCATAAAGAAGTACATATGTTATATTGCCATTGCAATATTAATTGATTTTAACACATGCCTCAGCCTGGAGCACAAGACACCGGACAGACCTCTTCAGCTCTTTTGAGGCTGCCTGCAGTCTGAAGTCTTCAGAAGCCTGCCTGTTGCTCCAAAGTTAAGACTATATGCATTTGGCACATGGCACTTAGACTCTATAATAACCCACCTGATAAAATCAGGCTTTCTAAAAACAAGTGACATTTGTGTTTTGTCTATTTTATTAATTTATTCCTATTTCTATTAAACTGTTATTACTTTACGCCCTCTTTTAACTGATTACGTGTATATTTTATATTGTTAGATTGTTTTGACTTTTTATCATTTAAAGCACGTCCATGCACTAAAGAAAGGTGAAATATAAAAATATTACTAATATCTTTTAAGACAAAATGTAACTGTTGCTAAAGGGATGCTTTTGAATAGTTTGTCTATTCCTATATTCTCTGCGGATTGAAAAATATTAGAATAAAGAATTGTGCCTGCTAGTCACAAAAAGAATAGACCTTTACTTCCAATGAAAGCTCATTCTGACCTGTCCCCTTAGTAAACAATGTGATAGAAGAAGTCTAATTATTTATGACTTCACTTCCAATGATGTATTCACTGTTTACTTTCCAGTGAACAGTGCGCAGAGTGGCTGATGCTTACAATAGGCATTCACAACCTGGCCATGTTCCAACTGGAGTGGCTAATGCTAACCTGCCTTATTACAATCTGTCCTCCTTGTCACGTAAACCTCATCTCACCTGTCCTGTTTGGCTCGTTTGTCCAATGATATTACCCGTACTTCCCCATCTCCCTTCGGCCTGCCGTATGTCTTCAGAGGCTGGTTCTATGGAAAGGGGAGGGAGGGCAGAGGTGGCTGAGCAACAGCAGCTGTGAAGTGAACAAACTAGTTGGGCTGCAGGTTGGATAGCATGTGAGCCATGTACAGTATGTAATGTGTCTTGGGATTATGCTGCTTGTTGCAGCATTTACCAATGACACAGCTATGTGTAACATCAGGAGGCTCACCCAAGGGTGGTGCTCCTCCTCCCCATTGTTGCCATATACCGTATATATGCCCCCCCCCCATACTTACAATGCACCCCAGATACACACCAGCCTTCAATTCATCAATCTCACATGCATTCATTGCACCTGTTGTGTTGTGTAGGTGTATATGTCTGCGTTTGTCTGGTGGAGGGGCTTTCTGTTGGCTGTCCTGGTGCAACATAATGTGTGTGCTAGCACAATAACGTGTTGTCACATCTTGCAGGTTTATTATTTCTCCTTGTCCATCTGCACCTGCACTCAGCCCGCTCTAATGTTAGTGTACAATCTAATACAAAATGTTAAAATGTCCTGTTTGAGGGAGGGAGGGTCATATGTACTGTATGTACTATACAATAACTGTACAGTACATGCAGTACATATGTACTATACAATAACTGAACATAATTAGTGTTTTATATCCAATCAGCATTATTTAGATGTGAAGGACACCCAGTGGCCAATAATTATAATAATAACTACCACTTTAAATACATTCCACAATAACTACCCAAGGGTACAAGTCACCCATGGGTATTAGCCCCAGAATGTGTCATTTGGAAGTATACTACAGCTGTACGATGTATCACACTTACTAGGTTTTCAATAGATTTCTGATACTGATCGATCTCCCGCAGTGTTTCATTGTCTCGCTTGACCTCATTCACATACTGAGCCAGGTCCTGCACATGAAAACACAAACATTTGAACATTAACAGCCTGTCAGTGGTGAGTTTGATAACTGCAGGTCTATGTTTTTTTTACCTTAACAGTATGCACAGCACAGTATACTATACTACAGTACATTCATATATTTTATGCTGTGTGATTCACACCTTCATTGCGTCCAATGCCATCCGCAGGTTACTTTTTTCAGTGACATCATGGGTGTGTTTTACTAGCTCCTGTTGTAAGGGGATAAATACATTAATTGATTAGTCTGAAGAATAACATTAAAAGCAATTAACTAACCACTGTAGCCTACAGTATAATAATTCACACACACATATTGTACAACATATGTGGTTAATTAAATGATTTGGTGTACACTAGGAAATGAAAGAGCTCAGTGTTACTGTATGATTTTTTTCTCCAACTGTTTCCTCCAAGAGATTGTGTGTGCATGGATGTAAAGATCTAGCGCAGATAATCTGTTTTTATGGTTATTGTGTGTGTGTGTGTGTGTGTGTGTGTGTGTGTGTGTGTGTGTGTATGTGCATGTGTGTTTGTTGTGCATTTTCAGGTATCTGAAATTGCTTTCTGCACAGAATAAACAAGACATCTAAACCTTAGCAGTGTTGAATAAGAAAGGCTACCGTGCATGTCCTCTATAAATGGCCTCCTCACACATGCACATACACACGCACATGCACACACACACACACACTCACACACACACACACACGTACACACACACACGCTGAGACCCTGAGGAAGAGATATATGTCTGCAAGACATTCCTGAAATCCCTGGTGTCAGTCAAGCTCAACCTGGGCATTATTGTCACTTGCTCAACGACAGTAGCCTATTTATCAAGACCTGCTCCCTCCTGCCAACATCCTCAGAGATACTGTACAAGCAAAGCACAGGGACAGCTGACAGATAATGGACTTATGGATGGAATCATGTTATGTGTAAGGGAGGTACCTTCCCTTTGAGGGAAGAAAGAGTGAAGGTCAGCAAAAAAAATATTAAAAGATAGACAGTAAGGGAAACTGAGTCATCTCACTGGTCAGCTTGTCACTAATGTCACTAATTGTGCTTTCCATTACAGGGCAAGTACTCTCAAATGGAAATGTGTTTAACGTCACTGAAACATTGCCCACTCAGCAAACTCCACCTTCAACAAAGGTTCTGTCATGAATCACCCCTCCTACCAACCCCATCTCCTTTGTGTCATGTCAAAGGTAAGCCTACATATGGGCAGAATACCTGTGTAATGTAGGTTTTCCTGGAAATGTTCGTGTTACAGAAACTTTTGTAATAATTGGTCAAACAATGCTTATATTGAAATAATACTACAATTAGTAAACTGTAATTACTAAGTATATAGTATATTTGTTGCTATACAGTCTTTTATCACACATTAAAGAAATGTGTTCAAGTGCAAAATGACATATGAACCACACACTGTATGAACTATGTCACCTCTAGTGGACAAAGTAAGTATGTGGGCTAATTAAAAATTATGCAGCCTTTGATGATTTAAAAACTTCCTGTGGGGAGTTATCATTTCCTGTCTGTCAAGCTGCTTGGCTAGGAAGACTTTTGTGATAAATTGTACAGTTATTGAGTTGGACAGTTATTTATTCGGTGCATTGAACAAAAAAATAATGTTTGGTTAAATAAGTAAGATAACATTGAATTAATGTTTGGTTAAATAAGCAAGATAATGTAGCTATTTTATTCAGCAAATTGCAAAATCAAGACAACACTATACTGTATCATATGACATTATAGTTAATGTCATAATACTGACATGTCACCGTGTCAAATGACACAGTATGCTACTATGGCCAAATGACAGTATGCTGCAGTAGGTGAAATGATACAGTACGGTAGGTCATATGATTTATATTTACGGCATTTGGCAGACGCAACCCACAACCTTCTGGCTGGGAGTCCTACACCCAATCCACTAGACCATCCTACACCCATATGATACAGCATGATACAGTATGACACAGTACAGTAGGTCATATGATACAGTATGATACAGTATGACACAGTACAGTAGGTCATATGATACAGTATGATACAGTATGACACAGTACAGAAGGTCATATGTACCTGCAATAGGAGATGGTACTTCAGCACGCGCTGCATAGGCACCAGCAACAGGTCCCGCAGTGTAAACTTGCCATAGTTGGCTCTTTTTGAGCACTCCTGTACAATGAAACCCAAAATATACAGCATAAACACGTCTGACTTATTTAGTCAAACGTTGACACCATTGGTGCACACATAGCTTGTGCTTTAAAGAAATAAAAGTATACTAGGCAACTCTGAACTGAAAGAAAATGAAAGAGATTGTATAAATCATGTGAGGAAGCTCTGGTTGTAATATTTTAAATATTTTCTCATTCAACCCGCCAATTAATTCCTATAACACAGCACAAATGAGGAAGTGTTGTTCATTTCAGGAACAAGACATCCAACTTTATTTTTTATTGTTTAGGAAATGTAAGCCGTTACCTCCAGCTTCATGCGGACATCCTCCCTCTCTTTGCAGATTTCATCTAAAGCAGCGATGGCAGTTTCTACTTGGCTACAGTATTTCCCATAGATCAACAACCTACAACAAACCAGTCCAATATATCTGTTAAACATGGGCCATTATTGTAACAGAACTTCTTCCAAATGTGAGTGAACATTTGTGCAACTGTATCTAAAGCCGTGTGTGCATAATCAGATTTGTACTGTAATTCTGTCAGCCACTCTCGTCTGGTAATGCAATGTATTAGAATATTAGCAATAACTTAGCATAGTTATTAGCATAGTTATCTTTGGCGGAGTGGCTTCGGGGGGCTCCTCATCATACGCATGTGTGCATCTAATGACTTTGACCCCCTGAACGGTCTGCAGCTCACAGCAACACAGTGAACAATCACGACAAAAGCAACCAACACAACCTACAAAAGCAACTAACACAACCTAAAAGACAAACACATACGGGACAGGAGACAACCACCACAACCAATCAGAAAAAGGAAGGAGCAGGGGAGGTGGTGGGGGCCCTGCTATGAACCCAGCAATAGAGAGGAATTGTCGGCTACCAGTTTAAGAGAAAGCTCCTTCTTCTAAAGGCCGATGAAATAGGTTAGAGTGAGTCAGCTGGCAGGGCGGACTTCCGTGGCCTGCCAGAGCTAACGCTGTGCTAAATAAAAATGTTATCTGTAAATAAAATCTCTAAATGCATACTAAGATTTGTAAATGTGTACAGGAATCTGGAAATGTTTATTCAGAATCACTACTTGTAATCAAATGTGTAAATGTGTAAAAACAATCTCCAAATCTATATTTAGATTGTCTATTGAGATTTGTAAATGTGTAGACATATATTCAGTCAACTGCACATACAGTATGCAACATATGTATGATGGTAAATAAAAACTATGTGTAAAAGCACAAACAACTGACATAAAAATTATTATAATAAAATGGGTTAAGGTTAGGGTTAGGGTTATTCCAATGGATTTCATTCCCTCAGCAATATATCTGCAAGTACACTGCAGTATTTAATAAACAAAATGTTTTTCTTTAACCCAGTCCACATATGGCTCATTCATTAGTCAGTTGTAATTTAATCCTAGTTCCAGACAAACCAGGGTGAAATACAGAGTCAGAAAGTAATGATGTACCTCTCTTTAAAGGTGATAAAAATCTGGTGAAGATTATGGGCATTTTTTTGTTGAATGGAGTCTTGAACCTCTAGCAGGAGACTTTTGTGGACTTTGACCAGGTCCTATGGGACAATGGACAGAGATAAATTAATCGTAAAAAACAACTAGAAAGTAGAATTGTCCCACAATCAATCGCACTACATTGAGAAACTGATTTTGTACAATGTAATATAATTCAAAATTAGACAGCACATACCGGAATATTCACAAACACCTTCTCCATATGTGCCGTGGATAAAAACATGGTGAGCGGTATCATAAAGTGCTGTGATACAAAGAGAGAGAGTTGGTAAATAGATGGTCTAAAAATAAATGCAATGACATGACAGAATAAAAAACTTAAATGCTAAAGACCCATGTGTCAAGGAGAGTAAGGAAAGAGAATTTCTCTCACCAGAGTCTCACCAGAATTAGAGCAGAAAAGCTATTTTCCAAGGGTCCATTACAAGAATTGCAAACTGCAACTGTCAGCAAAAAACAACAACATGGCTGTCTGGGTCACGCCAATAATCTAATTGCCGGGTGTGGAACATAATGATTTCTCCTCTGAAAAGCAGCACTGCACGGTAACCTTGACATCTCCAAGGACCAGGGCGAGTGCAAACAAAATCCCTTCATCTATTTCATATCGAAGTCATCTACCAACATACTCAGCTGGGAAATCAGGCGAGCTCTTTTTCAGGACATAACAAACAAACACAGCAGGGCTGCTACTGTATGATTGGGTGTTATGAGATGCTTGCAAAAACTAACTGAAAGCACAGTATAGGAACTTTCTGTACTGTTAAGGGAAAAAACAGCAATGACAAAAAAGTACCAAATCTCTATCCATGCAACAAATTATACAAAGTACATTATAAATAAATTGTTGCTTATTCTAGTAGTTGAATGAGATAACTGAAAATCCACAAACCCTTTCAGAACTTGACTACTTATACAATATGACAGGTACTGTATGTACTGTATTGCAGCTTAATATAGGCTGACTGGAGCCTACATAATGCTGTATATCCCTTCTGATGTCCTCTGGGTCAAAATGACCCAAATCACTAGCTCTTTGTGGCAGATAGAAGGCGCTAAACCTAATTCTACAGCTTACAAACATATATGATGTCCACTGCTGACACAACAAAGTGTGACTTTGAAATCTGAGGACAACAGGACGGTTAAAAGGCACAAAAAAATGAATAAATACATTTAAAAAAAATGTAATAAATAAATAAATACACACAGCAATGCCAATTGAAAAACACACAAATCATACACAATCAGATGGCGCCGCCATGTTGCCAAATACGAGATTTCTTGATATTATATTTACAGCATACTATATATATATACTGTATATCTATATCATGTCTATCATACAACAGTTGGTAAGCTAGCCTGTAGAAGCCAAAGAGTCCTTTAAACATTAGCCAGTCTGTCATACAGCTAGCCTGTTACTCAGTTATAGCGGTCCAGTAGCTGCATGGTTCCATTAGTACCTTCTCAATGGATTCCAGGTTCTCAGTGTATTTCTCCTCAGTCTGTCGGATTTCTGTTAGACAGCAACTCCGGACATCAGTCTCTGTGTGTTTCTGAAATGCCTGTACACACACAAACCCATATGTCAGATATGTTCCATAGGGCTGGCATACAGTGTACTCATCAGCCCTATGTTCTGTGTGAGCTTTAGAGTAAGGTGAAATAAACTGCCCTCTTATTTGAATCGCTTGATCCATCTGAGGTTAAAAGTGAGAGGAGTCAGAAAAGTCCTAGTTCCTACTTGACATTCAATGTCTCATTGTTTAGAAATGTCAAGTAAAAACCTCACTCAAGAGAACTCTATGGACTTTAATATCTAAGAAACAAAATATTGCACATGGATCTACTACGCTACACTACTATCTCATGAAACTATAAAAATGTTTAAAGGTGGTAAATGTGCCATTTACAACCTGACCAAAATGCAGATCTTTTATCTATTTAATAAAACAAAAAGTTCCGTTTTAGATTACTGGGTAATAAGAATGATTTTGCTGCCAATTTACAATGATGGTCTAAAACACATCAAGTCATATACAATCAGATGGAGCCGCCATGTGGCCAAATATGATATTATTATAGACATCACGAGCGTTAAAATCATTCCTCTACACAGTGAACTGACCGGCACTTGTACAGTGTCCGTCTTCATGAGATCTTCATAGATCTCCCCTCCATCTTCATCGTCATACACACAATCATATAAATCCTCTTCATCCTCCACGCCATTCTCACTGGAACACACATGCACGCACACACACATACACACACACACACACACACACACACACACACACAAAATGTAATATTGTCAATAATGTGAATTGTATAATGAGTATTAGAATAACAAAACTGCACATAAAGCAACGTTAAACACACACACACACATTTTCAGGCCAAGTTTTGGAACTTATTAATTTTACAGATGATCTAAGCCTGCTATTGCCTGCGTTGGAAAGTAGTGTGCATGTGTGTGTGTGATTAAAGTGTGTTAAATGCATTATGCATCAGTTGTGTCTCACTAGATTCTCTACAGGTTTGTGTGTACTGATGTACATGTATACTGAAGTGCTTCTTTCTTTACCTACCAAATGCACTAAAATATTAACAAATATTACTGCATTTAACAAAATAATTGAAAAGCAAATGTTTCTGGTTTTGTAAGTCAAGCTGTGTTAGTGGAAGGTAAAGAAGGTAGGATTTGACAGAAGAGACAGAGGCATACTCTATGAGGTCCTTCAAATGGTTGTATATGTCCTCATCTTCAACCATCTCCTCTGTAGGGAAGGGCCTTTAATAGGAAAAAGCACAGGTGGACATGAATTGCAAACCCAATGATCTACAAAGGAAACTATAATATTGCATTGTAGTGCAGGGGACTTCAACTCATGGCATAAGAACTCGACGGGGGTCTCCTAAACCACTTACAGTATGGTTTGTAAATTAAGAGTTCCTAAATAATAAACAACACCAGCTGTAATTAATTATGTACAATGTACAATGTCCACTTTTCTTTGGATTGAAATTAACATTGCATTAATATGCACTCATTGAAATGAAGATTTTAAATTATACTAAACATGGCTGAAAACCTTAAAATAAAATGCATACCTGATTCCAGTCTGCTGTGCCACCGCTGTATGGGACAGTTTGGACAGTGTGTCCATAACCTACAATGACAAACATTTATTTTTCATTAACATGACATACAGTGGTCACAATGTAACTCAAAGGCAAATACCGTAATAGGAAGGACTACCCCATTTAGGATTAATTACTGCAAAATATCACTAGAGGGCAGCATTCAACTATACTACAAAAAAGAGCAGTGTAGCTGTACTGGATGTGAACCTTGTCTAAGTTACTTTAAATCTGGTTTAATATGGCTAAATTAATTTGATTCTAAAATATTTCGCTTGTTCTTCCATTCATTAGTTATGGTCTTAAGCAAGTCACTCATAATTAATATGTATCAGCAAATTAATTAAATGTATTACTGCACCACTTGAAATACAGTAAATTTATAAACTTCTTACAAATGTCAATAGTTTTTTGTAAGTTACTTAAGTTGAATGCCTTGACTAAGTACATTTACGTGTGTGTGTGTGTGCGCGCGCGCGCGCGTGTGTGTGTGTGTGTGTGTGTGTGTGTGTTTGTTTTTTAAATACGGACCATGTACAAAATACATTAATCTCAAAAGAGAGCAAAGATTAATTGTACCAGATTCTCCTTTCCATCTGTAGTCCCTAGGAAGAAAGCAATAAAATACATAGCTCCACTACATATGGGCTAACATGGTAATGGCTGTGTCCTGTGTAGTGCTATAAAGGTAAGACTGGCATGTGTGTGACATTTAAAGTGTTGAGTGTTGTTGAATATGCATGGAGAAACCAGTGTCCCATTGCTGATCTGTATCATGACCATTTATCATCAGAACATTTGCCTTCTTTTCCACGCAACAACCTCCATTGTGTGTAATGCCCCGCAGCATTACACACAATGGCGGTTGAGATACTGTATTTAACCGTTAGAAAACATTTCCTCCACCCACCTGTTAATTTTGGCTTAACCCTCGTAATGTCCTCTAGGTCAAAATGACCCAAATCACTAGCTCTTTGTGGCAGATAGAAGGCGCTAAACCT
>JAODUG010031131.1:0-18927 GCA_027564795.1 Aphredoderus sayanus
CATCTATATTGACTGTCTGGTGGTATCCATCTATATTGACTGTCTGTCTGGTGGTATCCATTTATATTGACTGTCTGATGGTATCCATTTATATTGACTGTCTGATGGTATCCATCTATATTGACTGTCTGGTGGTATCCATCTATATTGACTGTCTGGTGGTATCCATCTATATTGACTGTCTGGTGGTATCCATCCATATTGACTGTCTGGTGGTATCAATCTAGATTGACTGTCTGATGGTATACATTTATAGTGACTGTCAATATAGATGGGGGGAATGTCATGTCATATCATGAGCCCCCCCTCTCCTTGCCCTTGGTGTGGGGGGGTGGGTGGGGGATCAGCTCAAGGGAAAGCCTCAGAGCTGTGTCGGGAGCTGGGTGGTGTAGGGTGGGGGGGGGGGATTGCCATGACGACACAGCACATCAGAAGGGTGGTATCCCCCGCAGCCCACACACACTTACCGGATCGGGGCTCCCAGCATTGTTTACATTGTTGGCTTTCTCATGCACTCAGCCCTCCTGTGCTCCTGCGATATTAGGTTTGGCTGTCTGTGTGTGTGTGTGTGTGTGTGTGTGTGAGCGCGCACGTGCCAAGACCTATAACACAAATCTGCCACTGCCAAGCACAGGTCATGCCAGGACAGAGTTTTTAATTCCAGTTGCTAAGGTAACCTGGCACAACCTCTGGGCAGAGGAGCAATTAAACAGAAGAATGGAGGCAGTAGAAGGACAGAGGTGGGAGGGGAGAGGAAAGGAGGGTGAGGTTGAGTGAGGGAGGAAGTAAGATAAGTATAAAGGCCACTGATTTCCAGTATTGACTTTGCTTTTATAATGTTAACCAGTGCAGATCTCTGAGATTAGAGTATAGGCATATAGAAAGGATACACAAATAATAGGACTTGGGAAAGAACATTATTGTCTACTTAAATGAAGACAAAGACTTGTGAATAAGGGTCAGTACTGACATATAAGCGTAGGGTTCACACCCTCTAAGAAAAATACTGCTGTTAAATGGGAAAATGGCATGTTCTAAGTCATCCACTTGCAACACTAATGCAACATGAACTTGTGTTCTAACTCAGAGGAACTTCTGCTTACATTCACTCACTGTAATGCCTCTGTTATTTGAGGTTATTTTCCAAAGGGATTAGTTGTCAGTGATCCATGATCTCATTTCATGCCTTTCTGCTCCCCAGGCAAGCACATGTCCACAGTGGAGGAGTCTGTAACTCTGGACAATGGAGGGTTCACTGCTCTGGAGCTGAACAGTAGGACACTCAACAGTAAGAACGCCTTCCTGAAGAAGAATGGAACCAGGTACACACAGCACATATGCACACAGTACACACATTCCACACACAGGTTTGATTTGCAGGGTATTATTTTTACAAGCAATAAAAACACTCCACTTTATTGATAGAGGATAGAGAATTTAATTCTCAGTTCAATTCTGACTGATGAGCAACTCCAGCAAATTAGATGAATATTCTCTGTGCGTGCATGCGTCCAGATCTCCTCCCAGGCCCAGTCCAGGTGGTCTGCACTACTCAGACGAGGACATCTGTAACAACTACAATGGAGCTGTTCTCACAGAGAGCACCACGCTCACAGAGAAGCCCACTGAGGTCTCTGAATCAGAGGTATTATTTATGTCTGTCTCTTCCCCTGAGCATCAGGCATTAGAGAAATGTTGATTTTGAAAGCTGTGGAAAGTGCTTCACTGCCAACATTACAGGTACAGTACAATAAGCCATTATAAGCGACTAATACACTTTTTGTCAAATTCGCCAAATATCTCCCTGCAGTCTGCTAGCTTTACCGTTCTCTGTGTGTGCTGAAAAAATAATATGGTGCTTCTACACAACATTGAGGGAGCACCCTATGGCATTGAAGTGAGAGGTGTTTTTGTTTTGATTTGAATTTGAAGTTACTGACCATATGGCTTTAACCCTTGTGATGTCCTCTGAGCCAGAATGACCTAAATCACTAGTGCTTTGTGGCATATAGAGGGCGCTAAACCTAATTCTACAGCTTACACACACACATGATGTGCACTGCTGGCACAACAAGGTGTGAGTTTGAAACCAGAAGGACAACAGAAGGGTTAAAAGGCACAAACAAATACATAAAGAAATAATTAATAAAGAAACAAATACACACAGCAATGACAATAAAAAGAACCATACAATCATACACAATCAGATTGCACCTTCTGGTGGTCCAAGACGATATTGTAAGGGCCTCACGAGGGTTAAGTTGGCGTCCAGTGGCTACATCCACGGTTCTATTTTCAATGGCTGATGCACCCTTTGGGGTTAGCACATATGTAGTTTCTTATAACATGGATTATAATGGTTGCGGTATTGAAGTATGCTTAATTAGGTACAGTACACTTTTCAAAGTTAGGGTTAGGGTTAGGCGCCATCTGGTGGTTCAAGATGATATTGTAAGGGCATTCAAGTGTTTTCACCCACAGAACTGCCTCTGGATATTTTTGTTTTGCTGTCTACATCAAGACTCCACTGGGTCTTTTATCAAATGATTGCCCATTTGCGGCATTACTGTAATAGCCTATACCCTAAACAAACATGTCTTCAAATGTGAGAGAAGTTCGAATTGAGTCATAGATCTGTGCTCTGTGTGTAAAATGTTCTCTGAACTGCAGACAAATGATCACCTCAGTAGCAAAACAACACATGAAACAGCACCATATCGATGCAACCCCCACACTTTGCTCTCCCCGTTGACCCTCACCTTCAGTTTCTTGCTCCCATCGAATAGATAATACTAAAGCCTAACCCTTGAGGGTTGATGCTGCCTTTCACATGCATGACACACAGCCAGAGCTTACGCTTTGCTTCATCCATCAGCTGCACTAACACGGCTTTGGGTACGGTAAATCAATTCAGTTGTTTTCCTAATCAATAGGATTTTGAACAACAACAAGAGATATCGTCTCATTGCAAAAACAGATCAGAGTTGTCAGTAGGGGCTTTATTTAAAATGCATGTGTAGTCAATGTGTGGTCATATATCTTAATGTGTGTGTGTGTGTGTGTGCCCACCAGTTAACAGACAGCGACTACGAGGATGAGCAGCCGAAGCACTCGTTCGTCAACCACTACATGAGCGACCCCACCTACTACAACTCGTGGAAGCGGCAGCCCAAGGGCCTGAAGGGGGCGCTGAGCGCGCCCTTCGGCTACGAGGAGTGTGCCAGCGCGGACGCCGAGCCCTACTACCAGACCGTGGTGACACAGCACAGCGCCGGAGGGGCCTACACGCCCACCGGCCAGCCCGCGCACACACACGCCGCCGCCGCCGGGGCCACCGGGGCCGCCGGGGCCAACCCCCCCGGGTCTCGCACCCCCGTCACCGGGTTCTCCTCGTTCGTGTGACTCTGGAACACCGGGCACAAGATGGCACATTATGGTGATGGAGGTGGAGGAGGTGGAGGAGGTGGAGGAGGAAAGTGACAAGAAACTTAACTTCAGGCCCCAGAGAAACTAAACACTCCTCCACTCCTGTCCCACCCTTCCCCCCCCCCCCTCGTTCACAAAGACCCTCACCGAGTGTGTGTTCCGCTCCTGTTACTGCTACACCTCTACATCACTGTGCTTACATGCTCTCACACACACACACGCACACACACGCCTGTTACATGCCTACTCCAGGGACTCTCTAAAGAGGACATGCTTATGCACTGTGAGATACAAGTTGTGTCACTACATGGAACCATAGGGGAAGAACGGAGACGAACTCTCGCACACAGTCTTTGGGGCTGTTCACCTCTACGAATTAGCACGTACATGCAAGCGCGTGCACATACACACACACCAAAATACACTCTTAAACCAATTCTGTATCTCCCTCTGAGAGAGAGAAACTTATTCTGGAGGGGAATTATTAAACAGCACAGAAGGGGGGTTTGGGGTGCAGTCTGTGTTGACGGACTAGTTTGTGTACACAAACAGCAAGCTGTCGGCTTTAAAAGACCACCCAAGTGGGTGGGTGGAGGGGGGGGGGGGTGTAAAATCAATTGATAATCACTACATTTCTGAACTCAGCAGGGGAGTTAGTGGAAGTGTGTGTAGGGAGTCTTCGGCACTTAAGACATTCTCAGTGAGTGTTGTGTGCTTTGTTGGGGAGGTATGTGCAATGCTCCAGTTCGATTTGGAAAAGATGTAACAAAATGTTCAACCATGTTTTCTACTGTCTACTGCCTGTTGTCGATGCACCATGCTCCCTAATCCCCAAGCCATAACGCTCACACTGAGCCAAGCCCTGCCCATCTTCATTTTGTTGTCAATATTCTATTCTTTTGTGTGTTCTTTTTTATTTTAGTTTTTTATGCAAGTATGTGTGCGTGCACAATTGGCATGTGTGTATGAATGTGTGTGATTGCCCATTTCAAAAGCCTGTTCATCTGTCTCGGTCGCCCATTGCTAAGAAAAGTGTGCCACTAATATGTATGTCTGTATATTTTTAAGATGGATTTTGTACAGGAGAAAACCTTTTTACTTGTGCTATTGTTATGTAGTCTTGCCGGGATTGTGTAGTTCAGCGTATATAGTGTACACAACACTGGAGCAAGCTTGTAGGTACCACTGAGGTTCACTGGAGAGAGGAGGAGCAAACAGGAGGGTGGAAAGTCAGTGGCAGGTTTTACAAGAATTATAAGCTACATGCTACAGTGACTGAGCAACTAATACAAATCCAACAATCTTTTGTTAAGACGTGTTGTTTGTTTAAACTAAGAGGGTGACTGAATCTACAGACCCTCACATCTGTACTATTCACACACATACTTTGTGCTTTAATTAAAGTGCAAAAGGCAAATGAAATCAGATCTATGGTTTTTAGCTTGTGTGCAACTTCACACCCCAGGACACTCCTTCTCTCTCTCACGCTTGTTTTTAGTCCCATAGTGTGTGAATAAATGGTCCTTGTTAAACAACCTGGCTCTTGTTTTGTTTTAAGTGTCTGCTTTTGTGCTGTAGTCAGTGTCCTAATTGTTGTATATTTAACAACAGATGCCTTGGCAAATTAGAAGTTTTGATTCATGATGGCTAGGTACAGATGTCAACTTAAATCTGCTGTACTGTATGTAGGATATGAGTGTTTCAATGAGAGCTAGCTAAAAAGGTAGGAATGATTTAGATTTTGAAACTACTACCCAAAACCCCACTCCTCTGCTCCCTCCCTCTGGAATCAGTTCTACCAAATGTAACTGTTGTACCTGTTACACATGCATGTGATTGACAGGCAGGGTACAGTAGATTTGCCAGACCAATGATTGGTCAGAATCACCAGGTAGTTGGAATAATATAAATGTACTTGTGTAGAGGCAGAGCAGATGTACTCACAGAGCATTTCATTAGAATTGCTGACGAATGTTCATAAAGTGGCCTATGCTTTTTAAAGGGTTAGAACTGATGTTTATTATTAAGTTGTGTAACACTGATCATTCTTTTGTATGCTTTGTTTTAAGGGGTCTCATTTGGAACCATCTTAGGCTCTCAGACTAGCCAGTGTCTTTCATCTTATTTATTTTGGGCTTTTAGTGTTTGCAAGGTTTGAGAAGCGCTATTTACAACTATGTAGCCTACATAAAGGAATATTATTGGTTTATAATATGAATGTGTAGTTTAAGGTACTGTGTATTTATTATGCATATTGTACTGTATCATACCTTTCCGGTACAATAGATGGCGATATACACTCACTGGGGGTTTGCGACTATGCCAGAAAAAGAAAGAAGCGATCGCCATCTCCATGCTTATGTTTTGAAAATAATGAATGTGATTAGCGTTTGTTATGTCTTTAAGTTATCTTTGAAGTTGAAAGTACTAAAACGGTAGGGACATTTTTTTTTAACCAACAATCAGTGGCTTTGTATAATTTCAAGGCGTCCCTCTTCAGTACTGTGGGCCTAGTTGGTAAGGATATCGATGTGCAAATAATATTTTTTCTATCGGCTTAGTTCCGTCTGATAATGACTGACATTCAGCTGTGACAGATTTTTTGGGACAAAATGCATTAGCGTTGTAAGCTAATACATGGTTCTAGTAGCACTTGCGCTACAGTACTGTACCATATTTCACCATCTATCCTCAACTGAACACATGTATCTGGTATGTCTACATTTGTATTTGAAAATTATACCCTTTCATCGTTCAGATGAGATGGATTCGTTATTTAGCTTTTGTCACAAAACTCTACATTTAATTAGGCATTTCATTGATTATCAAATTTAGTGTAGGTCCTTTTGTTTTTTAAATAGTCCACTGCTTTTTTACTGCTGTCGAGTTAATTAATAATAATAGTTTATTCGTGGCTAAACAGTTTTAGTAATTTAGAGTTGAGAATACTGTACATATTTATTTTTTCTGTTTATTTTCCTACAGGTAGATGATGTCTTACCGATCTAAAGCCTGAGGAGCCTAGAGGTAGTATAAGAGGTTGGACAGGTACAAATATAAAATAAAGGACATTTCTTTCTCATTGAGGAACATATACCTAAAGATTGTAATGGATGAAGGGATGGTAAAGCAGATTATGAAAAATGACCCATATATAAAGTTGGACTTCCTTGATATTACTACAATATCAAATGTACATGGACATAAAGATGATTACAGCTCTGATTCCGGTGAAATTGATGATGATTGTGGCGACCCAGATTTTGTAGTTGACGACTTTGAGCTGGAACATGACATCTTTGAAGATGAGGGTTATGATTGTGTTAAAAAGGGAAAGGTCATATCTGCCAAGCGAAAAAGAAAAAACTATACTTGCCCCTTCTGTACTATGAACTTTTTAAATGCCAGTAAACTGGCCAGACACATGAGATCTCACACTAAGGAGAAACCATTTACCTGCCCCATCTGTGCAAGGGCCTTTGCTCAGGGCTACCACTTGACCAAGCACCTAAAGGGTGTGCATGGTACAGGGGGACATGTCTGCTCTAAATGTGGAGGAAGCTATGGTAGCTTAAAAGAATTAAATGTTCACAGGAGATCCCATTTACCTGATGTGTTTCCATGCTCTGATTGTGACATGAAGTTCCAGTTGATGGCTGAACTACTAAATCACATGATGTCACATAAGGGCCAGAAGAATCACCTTGATGCTCAGAGCATTATATGCACGGAATGTGGTAAAAGATTTAAGAAAACGAGTGAACTGAAAACGCACATATTGACCCATGATAAGTTGGAATCTCTTGATTTGACAACAAAATCAAGTTTACAGGGACATAAAGATGACCGCAGTGATAACAGCTCTGACTCTGGTGAAACCCATGACGATTGTAGTGACCCAAATTTTGTAGTTAACGACAAGGAGTTGACACATGACACCTTTGAAGATGAGAGTTATGTTGGTGTTAGAAAGGAAAATATCTCTGCCAAGCCTACAAGCAAAAACCATTCCTGCCCCATCTGTGTTATGAGCTTCTTAAATGCCAGTAAACTGGCCAGACACATGAGATCTCACACTAAGGAGAAACCATTTACCTGCCCCATCTGTGCAAGGGCCTTTGCTCAGGGCTACCACTTGACCAAGCACCTAAAGGGTGTGCATGGTACAGGGGGACATGTCTGCTCTAAATGTGGAGGAAGCTATGGTAGCTTAAAAGAATTAAATGTTCACAGGAGGTCCCATTTGCCCAACGCGTTCCCATGCTCTGATTGTGACATGAAGTTCCAGTTCAAGACAGAACTACTAAATCACATGATGTCACATAAGAAGGGCCGGAAGAATCGCCTTGATCCTCAGAGTCTGATCTGCACGGAATGTGGTAAAATATTTAACAAAATGAGTAAATTGAAAAAGCATATGGTGACCCATGATAAATCGCTGAAATACAGATACTCGTGCTCGGTTGCTGATTGTCATAAGACATTTGCCTTACTGAAAGACCTTAAAATGCATTTGAATATTCATCAGATGGGAAACAACGGGACATGTCCAAAATGTGACCAAACCTTTAGTCGTCCAGTGGAACTGGAAACGCACATGGAGAGTCACGACGAGGTTTATTCCTGCAGTGACTGTGGCAAGAAGTTTAAGCTCGATTATGCTTTGAAGAAGCACCAAGAAAGGCACAAAGAAGGCCATCTTCTTTGCATACGTTGTGATAAATTCTTCACAAAAACGTCTCACTACGAGAAACACATGAGGGCCCATGAGAGACGGAATTTCACATGCCCACACTGTCATTGTGGCTTTCTAAAAATGAGCGTCTTTCAAAGTCACCTCCGGACTCATATCAAGGAACGGCCCTACCAGTGCTCCTGTTGTGTTGAATGCTTTACCCAGAAAGATGATCTAGAGCGGCACTGCTTAAAACACAAAGTATTGAAAAAACAAAAGCCCTATTCATGTAGCAGGTGTGAATATGCTTTTTCCTCCCTGCCGGAGTTGACGGCACACATGAGCACGCACAGGGGAGACAAGCCAGTCAACTGCCCTCACTGTGGCAAGATGTTTGTCAATAAGACAAGACTGGACAAGCACTTGAGCATCCACAATAGTTTAAACCCCAACCTGTGTTCCATCTGCGGCCACGTGTTCTCTTCTGCTCTCAGTCTGAAGCAGCACATGAGGGGCCACACTGGGGAAAAGCCTCACAAGTGTGTTCAGTGCGGCAAGTGTTACAGCTCGTCCAGCGGGCTGAGGGTCCATAGCAGGGTGCACATGGCAGAGCCGCCCAGACACCGGTGCACAGACTGTGGGAGGACATACGGTCGCTTGACGGAGCTGAGGATGCACCAGCGCTACCACACGGGGGATAAACCCCACTTGTGCGCCTGCTGCAGCAAATGTTTCACCTCCAAGCACAAACTGTCTACACACATGAGGACACATACAGGGGAAAGGCCATATTCCTGCACCCAGTGTGGACAGACATTTACACAATCTGGTGACAGGAATAGACATGTTAATAAATACCATTAACAGTAAAGTCCCCAATATATGTATTGTACTGACAATATCTATTATTTTGGCTCTAAAATCCTACCTACAGCTCCAATCAATTGTGAGGTTTCATAGTAGTTCTTAGTTATTTTATGTAATTGTAATATTTTGTTTTTTCTTGGTACAGTACTGTAGGCCCTACATGTTCCATCTGGAATTAATAAAGTTATATCTGCACCGTAACTGACACAATTGTACCATATCTTTGTTTATGGCTAGTACAGAACACATCACTGGCTTAACTTAAGCATGTATCATGTTATTTATTTGGGCGAGGCACGCGTTTATTCATCAGTGCACATATATTATTGTTTAAATGCGTTTGGAATTTGTCAAGAAAAAACACGTAGTACAGAAATAATCTCAAAAGCGATGTAGCAGGGTTCATCAAAACTAGTAATTACTTAAACGTTTCAGTAGGTGGCAGCACGTACTTTTCGTTTTCTAGTTTGTCTTCGGACATTGCACCAGAAGAAGTAGAGCAAGTTATTAGCTTGTCAGTATGTTGAGCTAAATTGGATTTAGTTTTGATTTTCTTTCTCTTTCTTAACTTTAACGTGAGATTAGCGACTAACAGTACTATATTTTAATGGTCAACGATACAGTACATTACACCGGACAAGCTTGCTTGCGAACTAGATTTAGATCGAACTTTAACTTAAAATACACTTGAGATAATGTAGCTAACCATTCTACCGGTAAAGTACAGTACGTTAGCGATTGTGTATTCAGTCAATATAAAGATTTATGATATATTGAAGATGTTATTGTAAAATTATTTATTATGGCACAAGCCATTCAGCATTGCTACTCTTATTCTAACCGTCCTATGGTCTATAGTACTGAGCAGTTTCTAATACCACCTAGCTTGTGTGTTTCCAGTGTGATGTTTGTAAGTTGAGTCAATAACGGGACATCGCTTATTTAGCACCCATTCATATATAATTAAGGTTTCATTATTTCTGTTTGTTTCAGTTAGTCAGACTTTACTCACATGCGCACTAATGGCGTCTCTAGGTTTTACTCCTGCAAAAGAGCAGGATTTCTGGATTCAATCGACTATAGGGGCCAGCCCCTCGATAAACAGTTCACTCAGTGGAAAAGAGGCCAGGCAGTTTTATGAAAATCTGACTATTCAGAATAATGATGTAGGGAAACGTAAGCATAGGCAGAATCAAAATGAGAAGGATCAAAGAAAAAATAACTTTGGTGCGGGCAGAATTAGCGGCTCACAGACTCAAAGGAGTCAGGTACATGCCAGAGTGTTGAGGGGGGATAGAAGTGGAGAAGGCGTCCGAAGAGAGGGCGACAGAGCACGGAGTGACCGAGGAGGAAGAGGGGCTCACGCTGGCAACAATGAGCAGGCGACCCCTTCTCGCTTCGCAGAGCTCAACGGACTGAAGCTACTGCGTTGTGCCAAAGAAGGAGATCTCTCCGCGATTAAAGATCTTCTCTCTCGGGGAACTGACATCAACTTTCAGGTATATCCTCGTATTTTCCCGTAAAATACGATTTAAGTTATACGTGAGTTCTAAATGGCTCTTGTGTGCGTGTTTTACATAGGATAGCTTTTTGTGGACGGCGATGATGTGTGCGTGTTGGGCAGGCCAGAGGGCAGCAGTGAGGCTCTTACTGCAGCAGGGAGCGGCCTGGGTCGGAGTAGTGGACACACAGGGTAAAGATGCCATGGACCTGGCGAAGATGGGTACGCCCATGCATTTTAGACACCAAAACGTGTATACAAACATTATTTTAATTTTTATTCTAAAACGAAATGCATCTCATGTCCATGTGTTTTCCCAGCGGGTCACCGTGGCGTGGTAGAGGAGTTACAGAGCTATGGGAGAAACGTCCAGCATCCAGACAGCAGCAGCAGCAGCAGCACACAAGCCCGGTTGTGTGACGTATGTGGGAGTCACTACAGCGGCAGCTTGTCTTCGCATCTGTCCTCCACGCTGCACCAGTTCAGCCTGCGGCGGCCTCCTCCAACCCCTCACTACTGCCTCCCCCCCTCCAGCGCCAGCTACAAGATGATGATTCGCTGTGGCTGGGACCCTGCTACCGGGCTGGGGCCACAGGGCCGGGGCCCCGTAAGGCCTGTGCCCACTGTGCTGAAGAGAGACCATAAGGGCCTCGGCTACGGACCGGCGAAAAAGGCCAAAGTTACTCACTTCCTGGCGAAGGACCCCCAAGCAGTTAAACCCCCTCTGAAGGACAGGGAGCAGGTGGGAGACAGGGGGAAGAGGAAAGAGGCAGGCAGGAGACAAGAGGAGAATGATAAGACCTGGGAGAGAGACTTTCGTGCATCTTTCTATCTTTGACACAAAGTTTTATTTTCATGTTAAATTCAGCTGTAGGGGAACTTTTTGGTGAGCCTAATATAAATAAGCCTACTTGACCTCTTACGGAGTACATTTTAGTGTACATGTTATATAAACATTAATTTACAGTAATGTATTGTTGTTTTTGTCAATGAGCGTATTCTGTCGAAAACATCATGTTTTTACAAGACAATAACTTACATTAAAATGTAATCTCTTGCCTATCCTACTATAAATATGACTCACATTCTGAATTACCTGTGGCACATAGTGCACAGGTTTGACACATCCCCAGGTCAAGCTACAGTACTGTTGAACTTTGAACACCTCTCTCTTACATACAGTATCAATAAAAACAATTCAGAACTGGCTTTGTACAAAGAGGCCCCAATAGCATACAATACTGAATACGTACTAAAAGTACATGAAGTTACTTTTTTCTAAGCATACAGTACCTGTTTCTAAATATTACTCTACATCTGAAAGAATTTCAATGAAGAAACAGCTGCTCTGTATGTTTTTTAAAGTCTTTCTTAGGGGGTGAGACGTGGTTCCATCTTCAATATAATTGGGCGTAGGGGTCCAAGCAGTCCCGAAGGGCTCATCTTCAGGGGAATCTGGTGTATTGACAGTTGAGTGACAGATGTTTTGGCACATTATACTGTTATGTGCAAACTTGTTTATGATGCATTTTGTTGTGAATGCACGATTTGTGTGTGTATTCAATGTATACCTCTGTCTCCTTGCAAACGTGGAAGCTGTAGTGCTGTAGAACCTCCACCAAGGCTAGTTTGATTACCATCAGTGCAAATCGTAACCCAATACAACTTCTAGGCCCAGTTCCAAATGGCAGATATGTGTAGGGCTTAATGTTCTTCTTATTCCCCTGGCTGAATCTAAAAAGTACAATTACACATTGACGTCACATTGGATTTGACTGTCCTGGAAAGCGGGAATTAAATTCCAGTAAATACTCAACAAATGTTCTGATTAAAAATGTACAATTTCATTAGTGAACATGGATAGTTGTTTGCCAAAACAGGAAACACAGGCTACATACATTCAACAGACCTGTCAGGTTTAAATTCTTCTGGTTCTGGCCATAGGACAGGGTCTCTGTGTAGAGCATAGGTCGGTATCATAACAAGCATGCCCTTGGGGATAGTGAGCCCACTGATCTCAATGGTTGATTTGGCAACACGTTCTAAGCGTGGAGTTGGGGGGTGGAGCCTAAAAAGATGAAAACGTTTAAAATAAATAACATATGTACTTAGAGTGTGCTCGTCTATTAATCCATTCTCATTATATCCTACCTCAAAGACTCACTGACCACACAGTCTAGGTAGTCCATCTGCATTAAAGGTTCATATTCGACAGAAGCCTAAAGAATTGCGATATTTGTCAAATGAATTTGAGTGAAATACTAATGTTTCTCAACTGAAGATATGTTCCCTAGACTGAAAAAGAGAACATTCCAATGTGTTTTTGCTATACCTTGTTGGGGAAGGTAGAGTCTATTTCCTCCTGCAGGCATCTCATTACTTCAGGATTTCTTGCCAGATTGTAGGCTAAGAAATTTAGAGCCGTTCCAGTTGTCTCATAACCAGCAAATACAAACATTGTTGCTTGAGACAAGATCTCATGATCACTCAGACCTACAAAGGGAGACAGAGGTTTCAGAAGTGTGTTTGCTGTGAGGTGAGGTGTGTTATATTTGGTTATATCACCATATACCCTCATTTTTATATCCTCTTTGAGAGTCCAGCATTATTTGAAGGAAATCCACATGAGCCTAAAAGCAAAGGTAAACAAAATAAGTGTGTGAACTGCCTGTTCATTTATGTTACCCTTTCTATATGGTGTGTGATTTTTCCATACCTGGTTGAAGCTGCTATTGCGTTCATCTTTTATCTTCTGTATTACAGATTGAAAGAATTTTGTAGATGTCTTAGGGAACAAGGAAATGCCTAACATCTCAAACAGCGGAATTAAGAATGGAAAAAACCCTGTAAAATAAAAGTTGATGGTATATACTTAGGCCTGCCCATAGAGTTATCCAAGCCATTCTTGTGGCATTCAATTAATTGTACAATTATCTTAATTAATCTGTATACCTTGCACTAAGAAGAGTCGTACTGAGAAGTTAAAGAGCTGTTCAGCATGGTGGATGTATGGATGTGATGGGTTGTTGAGTGAGTCAATGTCCACACTAAATGCAAACCTAGCCATCACATCTATACTGTACGGTCCAAAGAAACTGCAACATGAACAGGACATTCATTACCAGTTGCTCTGTCAACACTTATTGGTACGTGGCCAGAAATAAAAACATTGGTCCATGATAATCAATGCTGTGAAGATATGGCCAGCAAACATAATACACTTAAAACACAAAGTCAGGGTCTCTACATCAACATGGAATGTCTCATGGATATGAGTAAAGAAAAATAGAAAATCAAGTAAAAGCAAATGTTTTAATATTAACTTTGAGAAATGTATGTAGATGCATTTGCAAATATCTTAGGGGTCGACAAGTTGGCACATACACATTGCAGATGCCATTGTGTGTCCAGACAGAGTCTGAGTTTATGGTGAGCACATAGGGTTAATTGCTATAGTGTATCTTTGTAAGGCATTACTTACTTCTTTACATTAATAACATCCCCACTGTTTATTTTGGTTCTCAGGACATCCTTCAGCTTGCCAGAGTGGTGCTTCATGATGCAAAACATCTGGGATTAAAGAAATAATACTAATCTATAAACCCCAACAATGTACAATAATTTATTAATTCAATTAAATATTAATTTCTGCAATTAGAGAACATTAAAGAAACCAAAAATATTTAAATTTTTTACTTTGATTTTCTCTGTATTTGCAGAAATAAATATTTATTTTAAAAATTATAAGCAAGATAAAATATTGTCCCAAATCTATTTGATATATTTAAATTATAATTAGTTTATTATTATTTTTTATTAGTTTGTTATTCCTCCAATTGTAGTAGTTCTTTAGTTACTTCTTTTATGCGCCCAGATGTGAAGGCAGGTAAGAGGATGCTGCGAATTCTTCTCCATTTATCATCCTCAGCGATAGAAACTGCATCATGTAGGTCCCCATTTAAACGCAGGTTCTAAAGAAAGATAACCATCAATGTGTGTACATATTCGTAGTTGTATGTTTGTCAAAATTAATATATGCACACAGGGTTCAATCACATTTTGATGAAAGAACGTTTTGGATTTTTTGTAAGAATGTTTCTAGATTTCCAAGTTAATGAATTAATGCATAATTGGGAAATTGCTATTAGTATAAGTTAAGAAATACATTTTTTTTTTACTGATTACTACATAATTACTCGTCTATTGGTGAAGTGAGAGAAGCACTCCTTTACTAATATGGTTTCCAGCATTTCTGGGTCCATGACTGCCAACACAGGTTTTTTTTAACTCATACATCCTGCAGGAGAAAAAAGTCGAGGCAAATATTGCAACGTTTAAAAAGACAGATTAAAATCGTTCGTAAGACGACAGGAATGCAACATCCTTTAGGACTAACTTACCCCCACACTCTTCCATACATCATATAATATGCATAGTCAGCTTCGTAGTAAACCTACAAACACATAAAGCATCTGCTTAAGTGATTCTGCCTGTAGTTATAATTACAACAACATACATATATGGTAATCGTCAATTACATGTTTATGTTATTAATTAAACCACCACATTTCCACTCAATAGTAGACTACGGATAGTACATTGGGAACTTGAGTAGTAGTAAAGAAAATGTAAGTATATCGCGGGGCAGACGAAGTCAATTTGACGTAGCTACGCACAGCGAGACTAGGAAATGGACACAAACCGGGTTATTGCGAGTGATGTTTCCCCAATACATAGTTGGCTCGGGACCTGGGATCCCCAACTTCTTAAATACTCCATAGGAGGAGTAGCCATACCTAAACACGTAGAAGGTTAAACCATGCAGTTAAATTACACTTTCACATTTGCACATGCGTTCTTATTAGATCAAATGTACTACTAAATACATTGTTGATTCATACATTATGAAAAGGCAGATTAATATGGCCAGTAAAGTCAATGTTGTAGGACAAAAAGACAGAACAGAGTCCATGTTTATCTTCTTTCAGCCATCGAGATAAAACAAGCATGGCTATCAACCATAACAACCTGAAAATTATGAACCTTCAACCTTGAACTGACGTTTAAGGGGGCGTGTCTACGGTTAAGTCAATTTTTAAAATGAATACATCTATTTTGTTAGATTAAAATGTTTAAGTTGTGATAAAACCAAACCTTAATATCGTGTGAAAACGTATACTGATACTACTCTGACTAAAAGTATTTGTTGTATTCATTGTGAGTCACTTTAGATAAAATCATCTGCCCAATTATTTAAGCCTATTTTCAAAATTTATTTTATAAATGTTTAAAAATGTGCTTTTATCTTCACAAAGCACAAGGTTTAACACCAGAGTAATTGCTTTCCTGATTAATTATTATTTTAGTTATCATAGTGTGTAAGATTAACTGCTGTTGGTTAACCTTTGTAATGTCCTTCATTTTACCGAATTATGCCACCAGGCGGCGCCATCTGATTGTGTATGATTTTTTGTGTTTTTTAATTGTTACTGGTGTGTGCATTTCTTTCTTTATGTATTTGTGTTGTTGTTTTTTTGCCTTTTAACCCTCCTGTTGTCCTCGGGTTTCAAACTCACACCTTGTTGTGCCAGCAGTGCACATCATATGCCTGTGTAAGATATAGAATTAGGTTTAGCGCCTTCTATCTGCCACAAGGAGCTAGTGATGTGAGTAATTTTGACCCAGAGGACATCACAAGGGTTAAAAATAATATGTCCAGCTACAGTACCCAATTCAAAAATTGCTTAGTCATTCACCTTTGATCACCAAACATAAGTTGGAGCCTTACACACGTGAGTGCTTGTGCAACACAGTATATAAGTCTTTTCTCAGATGACAGGGTATGTTAAGGCGTGCGCTGGCATAGCAGAACGCTAAAAGAAAATGGATTTTAACTTATATTTTTCAGCTGGGACATGGACCCTCCTGATTGCCTTCATCACTCTGTTTGTTGTGTAAGAGTTATTTTTATAATAGACTGTACATTCATACATAATTATATGTCTACTTCTTGACAATGTATTCCAACTCTTGTCTGATGTTTAGATATATAAACTGGCCATATGGAGTATTTAAGAGACTAGGTGTACCTGGTCCCAAGCCATACCCTTTCTTGGGCACCCTGCTAGCATATAAAAAGGTTTGCGTGAGTGTGTAAATGTGTACCATACCATATACATAGATGTTGCACAATATCCACTCCCAAAAAAACCATAATGTATTTGTATTGTAGCCCTACCATACCAGGTTGTTTTTCACTATAATCTGTTCAATTCTTAGGGATTTACAACTTTTGATATAGACTGCTTCAAGAAGTATGGGAAAATATGGGGGTGAGTCTTGTTGAGTTTAATCTACTGTACTTCTTTTCTTGCAACATGTGATATTTTGCCCTGTACCTGCCTGTTTAAATAAGAATAACGTTAATTATTATTATTGGAAAATATAGAATCTTTGATGGTTGGCAGCCAGTACTGTGTATCACAGACCCTTCCATGATAAAAGCAATCCTTGTTAAAGAGTGCTACTCCCTGTTCACCAATCGCAGAGTAAGCAACATCATACTCAACACGTGGTTAAGGCTTGTTCACACTCACTCGTTATTTCACTTTGTAATGGATCTGCTGTATAAAGAATTCCTAGTTTGCTAAGACCATCCTGATTTTGAAAGCTCTGCCAATTATTTCCACGCTGCATGTCAAGCGACTCAAGCTTGCAAAATCTGAATGGTCTGACCAGGCTACAGAATATCCAGATGTTTTATCAAAACATTCTGTTACAGAACTTCCGTTTGAATGGGCAACTCCATGACGCTGTGAGCATTGCTGAGGATGATCACTGGAAGAGGATTCGTGGAGTCCTTTCCCCCTCCTTTACTTCTGGAAGACTGAAAGAGGTGTGTTCCACCCCCCCTTCCCTCTGCCATGGTTGCACTAATTATCTTGCTCTCTCTTGTTGAGAGTTATTTACCGACTGAAACCATGGCTACATATCATAGCAATAAGCACACATAATAAGCTACAGCAGCTCTGATACCCTGTTCAATTAATTACACTTGTGTGTTTTTCCCTGTGTCCAGATGTTTGACATAATGAAGCACCATTCAGCTAACCTGGTCAGTAGCATGAAAAAGAAGGCAGACGAGAATGACGTGTTGGAACTGAAAGAGTAAGCACACAATCATAAATGTATGCATAGAACTGTGAATAACTTCTATGTTCATAGTACATAGCACATTCAATGGTTTCCAAGCACAATCATATATCTTTGTCTGTTTTCCAGCTTCTTTGGGCCCTACAGCATGGATGTGGTGACCAGCACAGCCTTTAGTGTAGACATAGACTCCCTTAACAACCCCTCAGACCCCTTTGTAAAAAACATTAAGAAGATGCTTAAGTTTGACTTCTTCAGTCCTCTTTTCCTTTGTGTTGGTAAAAAAAAAAATGATTACAAGAATTTGCAAGTGGTTGCATTATATGAAAACTGTTATGAATAGTTATGAATATTGTGTTATCCTAATACTGTGTGCTTCTGTTCCCCCAGCTTTGTTCCCATTCGTTGCTCCTCTATTAGAGAAGTTTGAGTTTTCTTTTTTCCCTTCTTCTGTCCTTGACTTCTTTTATGCCGCACTTAAGAATATAAAATCCACTCGTGAGTCCAGTGAGCACAAGGTATGGCCCTGTGTGCACACACTGTGATCTAATAGAAGAACTAATAAAAGATATATAATAGTGGCAATGTATAATATTAAGGCAATATAATGTGTCTTTCTGTAGAGTCGAGTGGATTTTCTTCAGCTTATGATTGACTCTCAGAAAGGAAATGATTCCAGTAATAAGGAACAAAATAAAGGTGACAGCTTCCACACACACGATAACTGCAAAATACAGTTGGGCCTTATGTATTCTTAAACTGTGAATTGTATGGCAGTTGGACACAAACTATTAAGCCTCCATGTAAATACACTTGAAATGGAAATACCCTGTCTACTGTTGTTTTAATGAAACCACAAAGATGGTACATCTTCAACCAGTTGACCTCTTACATGTTACATTAATTGAAGGCTGGATTCATTAACCTTTTTTTCTTATGTAGGTCTAAGCGATCATGAGATTTTGTCTCAGGCTATGATTTTCCTTTTTGCTGGCTATGAGACAACTAGTAGTTCCCTCACTTTCTTGGCCTACAACTTGGCAACTAATCCTGATGTCATGGAGAAACTGCAGGAGGAGATCGACTCCACCTTCCCTAACAAGGTTTCTACAGATCTTCACTACTTGCAATTCGGTTAATTTAGCTAATTATTTTATCTATAGTGACTTGCAAGTACAGTCAGTACAAGTACAAGCATTGAGGAGGAGATAGCATTTATAGGTTAGACAGCTTGCTTAAGGATGCTTGACTCAGAGTCAATAACTTGACCACTAGTCTATCCTGCCCCTACTCCTCAGCAACGGGG
>JAODUG010031151.1:0-18923 GCA_027564795.1 Aphredoderus sayanus
TTTAGCGCCTTCTATCTGCCACAAAAGCTAGTGATTTGGGTCATTCTGACCCGGAGTACATTACAAGGGATATATATCTCATAAGTTATATGGCTCTGTGTGACATATATAATATAACATGTATTTATTTAGCTGTATGTGCACATAAAAGAATAGTTTTTATTCAAGCCTAGTTCATGATTTAAATGTCTGTGTTGGTGGTCAAAGTTGAGAGAGCTTCAATGTGCGAGAGCGCATGACCGGCAATGAAAGAAGAGAGTAAACTGACTTCGGCCAAAAGAAAAAAAAAAAGCCATTAAGAAATGAAATATAAATAATCTTCAAAGTGCATGGAGGAGGGAAAACCACTTTGCTCTGTTGGGAGTTCAAAGATTTACTGATATTTGGACACTTTAACCTCTCTTTTGAGTCAATGTTTTATTCCTCTATAGGGTGGGTGTACTAGGTGGTTGTTAGGACATTGGTAGGTGTTCACTGGGGCACATAGTTATGCAGAACCCAGGACACCTTAGCAACCAACTAGCAATGCCCTATGCTACTTGCCCTCAGTAAGTAGAGTGGTTAACTGCTAGGGCGTTGCTAAGTTGCTGCTATGGTGTCTTAGTTTGTTGCTAACTCTTTAATGATAATCTGCAAAATAACAATGTGTGCCTGCCATAGCAATCTCACAATCACACATTAAACTAACATGAACAACAAAACATGAAAAGCTAGTCGGAGATGACAGAGGGGTAAGGGGAGGTCAGATTAAAGCCAACCTGGTGGTTAGTTATACCACAGCAGTTTGCTGTATATGGGGTGTTTGCTCATGAATTACTTGTGGGTATCCCACAAAGAAATAGCAGTTCCCCTTCTTTAACTGCACACTCCGCGTATTGTGATGTGGGTTGCCAAAGTAACCGAGACATCACAATATCTGCGGGGGCCCAAGTATAAAGGCAAGGATTGTAGCAGAGAGAGATGGAGGCTCTAAGCATAAATGAGCAGGCGTATTTACAACCAGCGCTGTTACCAGTGAATATGTCTGGCTCAGGCACAGTAAAAGTGACCCCCACAGTAGCCCAGAGGCACATGGGTTGGGTGTGGGGCCTGGGTGTTTTGGGGGGGGGGGGGAGGAAACGAGCTCCATCTCCTTTCATCTTATCCGAACACATGCTGAGAGCAGCTAATATTCTGCACACACACACACACACACACGCGCGCGCGACTGTGCGTCCTGTTCTGCATTCCTGCCTGCCCTTCGTCATCCTTGACAGATATGGAGTGTTTGTGACACTCCAGAGCGATAGATGGAGCGAGACATAAGGGGAGTGGGCGTCGCCGCCTCTTAGTGTTTTGCCCGTTGCCATAGCGTCATCACTGTCATGAGAGGAAAAGTTAGCCCCCCCCCAATGCGGAGCTATGTCAGTTTAAAGCAGTCTTGTGTGTGTGTGTGTGTGTAATTGGGGTATTCAGCCGTGGACGTGCCCGGGCCAATGAAACCAGGTGTATGTCGCCCCGCTCCAGGTGTCCACCTAATCATTACGCTGCGCCACTTTTTCCGCTCGGCTTCTCTCTCGCACGGGCCTAATGGTTGTTTTCCACATATCTGGGGGGTGTGTGTGTGTGTGTGCGTGCGCGCGCACGTTATAAAGTGTGTCCCCTGTTGTTTGTCAGCTGTTACGACCTTCTGTAAGGATCGCCTCCCCCCGCTGTGGCAATGAGGACGGCCCAGTAACGCGACGAGGGTCCTCGTGCCAGCAATCGGTCGGGCTGAAGACAGGGATATCCCCCATCACTTGACTGTACATGCATAACCGTGGTGACAGCTAGCTACCCGCTGAGTCACTTGAAGCCACTGGAATCCCAGTCATGACTCGTGTAAATAAAGCAATCGAGGTGTGAGCCCTGGCTATTCGCGGGCGCATGGGAGCCGACCTGGATGCTGCTGCCTGAGAGAGCCTCAGGAAGAAACACTTGCTCACTGTAAACAAACGCTCTGCATGCAGACGCACATGACAAGCTGTAGCAAATTTATGTCCGCGTGTTATGGAAACGACTCCCCACCAACCCACCATGCTCTTTCTCTCTTATAAGATAAACACATTAGCTTGTGTTTCTCACAGGCTGAAAGCCCCGAATCTTCCCCCGCAAGTTCAGCCTCCTTTAATGCTCTGGTCATATTTATTTGCTTAGCACTCGTTCTTCCTGCAGACCAGTGGCATGCTGCTGCAGATGTATTGCTCCCCCTAGTGACAGCTACGAAAATGTAGGCATTGTTGGGAGCGTGGAGAAAGCTTATTTAAGTGTGTTAGAAGACCATAGCGAAAACCTGGAAGGTGCTATCCCCCCATCAACTTGACACACAGAGGAACACTCACCCACCATCCACGCCCTCACACACACTTGCACACTCCTACCTCCAGGGACTAATGAAAGGCCAGGGAAAAACAGGAAAGGAGGCCCCGATCCCAGTGATGGCATGGAAATTAGCCTGAGCTACGGGCCTGGGCCTTTGTCTAAACATGAGCTCACTAAGACAGTCAAAATCGTAGGTGGTGATGGGGGGCGACGGAGCTGGTAGTGGGGGAATGTCACACACACATGCAGGGAAATGGAAAGAACCTCTCACTCTGGCTGTTGGCTAATCAGTTAGCTAATTGTTAGCTTCTTATATTCATGTTTGTTGTGTGAAGTGGGTTGATTTGTAGTTATATGCCTGATTTCCCAGGGTTGTATTAGTGAAGAGTTTCATCATAAAAGGTTCTAGCTCCTGGACACAATACAATGCCTCTCTCATTCCCCCTCTCTCCCAGGTGGAATATCTGGAGCAGTTGTTGGCCTGTGTGGATGCGCTGCTGTGTCAGTGTGGAGCTGATTGTCGATCGGTTAGCCTTCAGCTGCTACAGGTGCTAATTTCCATCCAGAGCATGTCTGCTGAGCCACTGCTCAGTGATAAGGTGAGAAAACACACACATGCATGTGTGTAATTTAGAAATCGCCTTAGATTAAAAAGTAAGTACAATCTAGATTCTCCTCCTCTACTCTTGACAGTTGTTTTTTCTTCATGCCCCCTTTGGTATTAGAGAGGTAAGTGGGTTCTGTGAAGCGAGCAAGATATTCGAGGTATGCACCGGCGTGTGCGCGGCCAGCTGTATCATTTCCCACTTAGCCGGGAGCAGAAACTGCCGCTTTGCAGTGCCACGTCCGGTGCAACCGAGGTGGAGGAGAGGTCCGAGGGGTGCCGTTTGTAGCAGGTGTGTCGGTGTATACCAGCCTAGCTCCGTTCCCCTGGTCCTTCTGTTACCTCGGGCAACAGCCACCACCCTGACACGTGCACACGATGGCACCCATGGCCCCACAGCTAGTGCCATGTCATGTCTGACTGTGTGCCAATACAGCTGTTGACTTCTGTTGAGTTTTTTTTTTTTATGTCCCTGGTAGAAGGGTAATAACAGAGAGAGGAGCGGGAAGGAAACCAGCTTCAGTGCCGCCAGACACCACAACACAGGCTTCCAGCATACGTGCACACGTGTGTGTGTGTGTGTGGGTGTTTTCAGATGCTGACCAGTGTGTGTGTGTGTGTGTGTGTGTGTGTGTGTGAGAGAGAGAGAGAGAGAGAGACAGAGAGAGAGAAAAAGACAGAGATCGAGACCTTGGGCATTCCCGGACATGGAGGGCAGGCAGCGCTTGTTTCCCAGAAAAGAAGCCATTCTTTCCCATCAGAGGACGGCTCAGGCTTTTTGACGTCTCCTCTGAAGGGGCTCAGCTGTGACTCAAACGTTGTCTGTGTCCCTGTCAATCCCAAAGGGACTATGAAGAGGGCTATAGAGTGGCCTAAGGGGTCACTTCCCCTGCCCTGAGGAGTCACACGTCTATTTACTCTTGTATTCCTTCACTCTTTGCCTTTTTCTTCTCAGATGAGCTTATTGAGGTCTTTCTTTGGGTGGGCGAGTTGGTCCTATTTGTCTGTGTGACATCCTCTCTGTCTGCTGGTGTTTGTGTTCTTTACTGGGATGATGCGTAAGATCCTCACCATGTCTGAAGGGTTGTTGTTTTTCCCATGGTTCCACATGATAATTGATGTCTCCGCTCAGACCTCCACCATGTTCAGAAGCTACAAGAGCACAGCTGTACAGTAGTTGTTAGAGTTTATACGCTATACATCTACATCCTGTGCTGCTGTGATCCATTTCTGTCATCACCCTTCTGTATTTATCTTGTTTATCACAACGCCTTTCTATTATTAAAAAACTATATATATTCAGTACATTTGTAGTATCAGCCTGTTTAGCCACTCCGCTACCTAACTGCATCTGTTCACTGGTGTCCTGGGTGATAGGACGCAGGTGTGGTCTCACTGACATAATAAATACCAGTGAGACCACCACCTCTCTGTATACTAATGAGTGCTTGTCCAGAACTATATTTTTAAATATTCTGATGAAACTGCTATGTTAAGTCTACTTTTTAAGCATGATGATAATAATATTTATCATTCAGAGGTCAGGGAGTTTGCTGATTGGTGTGACCTAAATCACCTTGCTCTGAATGTCATAAAAACAAAGGAAATATTTTTTGACTTGGGTGATCAGACATAACCAATTGATTTATCAAGTTCAGTCCTAAATTATAAGTACCTTGGTGTTATTATTAATTATACCTTAAACTGGAATAATCATGTTGATGATGTTGTTGACTATGTATTAACAGTATTAACCATCCATTCTCAACCGTTTATCCGAGGTCAGGTCGCGGGGGCAGCAACTCCTGCAGGGAACCCCAAACTTCCCTTTCCCGAGCCACATTAACTGTATTAACCAAAACAAAATTCGTCATGAAGACAATAAAGTATCTTTCTATCTATCTTTATATATATCTATATCTATCTATCTAAAGATGATAGTGCCAAGTTGCTAACCAGGCCCAGGTTTATTTAGCTTTTAGTCAATATCAACTTGGAAGGCCTTGTCCTTCATCCTTCCTTCTCCCTCCTCTCCTTATTCCCCAGGCTCTGGACAGTATCCAGGGGTTGTGTAAGGTGCATGGCTTGGCCTCTGTGACAGAGCTGTACAGAAAGCACATGTGCCAGCTGTTGGACTGGCTGTCCGCCTCTGTCAACAGCTGGTCCACTTACTCTATACAGAGGCTACAACTGCAGGTCATCGTCGTCCAATCGGGTAAGGAGACCGCATGGACACAAGACACTGCTAAACTGTGCTGGCTTTTTAGGGGAAGCTCATTCCCTGCCTTAGTAGAAAATATACTTAGTCAGTCATATACAGTACATGTTCAGTGTAAAAAAAAAAAAAGATACTGTGTGCGGTAAATTAAGCAAATGAGACCATCAGCAATACAGTTGGCTATGTCATTGTAATCATTTCCAGACGTCATTGCTGGCAAAACTTTCTTAAAGTGGACATTTCATGCCCCTTTTACACATGTTGATACAATTCCTTGAGGTCTCCATGTAATGTATTTGGCATTCTTAGCTGAAAATGTCACATATATATATGTATAGGTCATCAGTATCTCTCTCTCCCTCTCCCATCTACCTCTATTCCCACAATTGTACGGGCAGTTGTGTATCTTACTATTCCTCCAGCCCTCCTCCCACTCCCAGTGCTAAGTGACCAGTTCAGTGACCATCTGACCAGGCCAGTTTAAGGTCATTCCATCAAACGGCAGCACAGACTAGCAGTCTTGACCTTCAACCTTGATCAAGGCCACTTTGAAGCTGCGTGTGTGGTGTGTGTGTGTGTGTGTGTGTGTGTGTGTGTTGTAATCCCCCCCCCCCAGTGTTAACTTTTAATCTGTGATCTTTAGTCCTGCACCCAGGGACCTTACTTGGGCACTAGAACACAGACACAGGGTTGTGTTTCATGTGTGCTTGATATAGACCAACAGCAAAGCAACACCTTCCTGTTTAACGGCGGTCGTTGATTTGACAAGCGTGACATATTGCTTGCTCATCACCCCTTCACACACCCGTCTATGGCTAAATATTGCCCTCTCATATCCTCCCTCACTGACTGTCTTTTCCTACAGCTGCCGTGAGAATGAGTTGACCCATTGTGTTGGGGTCTATCTCACCCAGTATGTGTCAGTGAAGGAGAAAGAAAGATATGTTTGTCTGCGCATAATCGTGTGTTCGTGTTTGTGTGTGTCTGTGTGTGTCATATCCATGGTCAGTGAGTAAACTGGCAACCAGTTACTGTCACATTACTACAGTACAGGACAGGTTAGTTGTTGTTGTCTAGTCTGTTTCTATAGCTGCCGGTCACTGACCACTATATGCTAGATGAGATGTTGTCATAAGTGGTTCTTTAAATATACATAATATGGTGTTGTGGGAATTGTTAACTGGAAAACGTTTCCATTTTTCCTGTAATGGGTCTTTTGATTTCCACTTAGTGGTGTGTCACTCTCTTGCTATTCCATAGAGGTCTCACCCAAGGACCTTGGTTCCTCTGGTTCATATCCGTCCATGTAGCTTCTTATGTGGACCTCACAATTATCAAAATATTAGCTAAGGGGTCTGAAAATGTGGGGAATATTTTTGGTAAAGGAACAGAATGGTAAATCAGTGGATTATGTAATGAATTAAGCAAAACTACCCTTCCATCACAACCATTTCACACCGTCATCCTATCATGACAAGTGACATAAATGCAACATGCATTTTGTGTCTTTCATGTGTGTGTCCCAGGTCCTGTGATAGGAGAGTTTGTCAGCCAGCTCATGCCTTTACTGCAAAGCTGCCTCCACCCAGACAGAGACCCAGAAATGAGGCTATGCATGTTCACCCTGCTGGCCAAACTACTGCTGGACGCGGTCAACACGCTGGACTCCCAGGGGTGAGTGGGAGAAATACACACGCACAGCTTAGTAATACACTGTCAGAAGCTTCGCAAATGAGCTGAAAAAAACAAACCCCGTAAAATGCTACTAAGCATTTGTAAAACCCTCAATTTCTTCTTCTGTTAATTTGACGCTAAACTAAGGGCATGGACACACAGATGCCAGACTGTATCCCAAATGAATTCCCCACCATTTCCTTATTGCAGGATGTGTCTCTGAGTTTCAACCTCTCCCACTTGTTTAGCGCGGCCATCGCTATTAGCTCTACAGATATTTTTACCCTCCCTTCCCCTCATTAACCAGCAAATTAGCACCCCACCCACGAGGGACCATTATCAGTGAATCAACACATACACACACACACACACACACACACGCTCGACAGAATATTTCCATCAGCTCAGCTAATTTTTCAGCAGCAGTTCAGACGATAAGGCGATATCGCACTTCCCTAATGCACGTTAATGATAATTCAAATAATGAAAACCCCATGCCAGCATCCTGCTCTCATCACATACAGTACACTGCAAGGACACACTGCAAGGAGCCCCACAGGGGTTTGTGCTCTGTGGCGGGTGGAGTCACTAGTTTATCTTTGCCGCATACCAGCGTGGGTGAGTGGGGCAGATCTCGGTGAATTAGTGACGCCATGCCTGGCCACCACGTCACATCACCCATAAGCTCCGCTAATGAAACGGGTGCGTGAGGGATGTCGGACGTCTGTGTAGTGACAGCCGGAGGACCCAGTCCCTCCTCTGGGGTCTCCAGGCTCCAGCTGTGCATCTCGCACCACTAATCTGGGGGAATGCGTTAAGGCCCGAGACCAAGGCTCCGCCCAGACCTCGTTGCCGTCACGACCAGTTGTCGCCGTCATTCCAAGAAATATCAAATAAACTACCGCAGACGTGTCACAGGGGTTGCCGAGGCAATGCCTGCTCCCAGCATGTGTCGCCAAGCTAGAACAATTTGTAAGGCTTGGTGAGGTTAATATCAGGGATAGAATAGGTAAGCTTTGTATGAGGGGAACTGGGCAAGGAAACTGGCATCACTATAACATGTGGGCAACTGGAGTCATACTTTAGACAGACTGCATCCTCAACAGCTTGTAATCGCATTATTATTATTATTTCGTACAAAAATACTGTTGATTCCAGAACCCCCGACATCCTCAGCCACCTGCGCTGGTAACTGCCATTTTCCATCTACAGCCTTATCATGTAATCATAGGGCCATCAGGAGACAGAAATCATATTACCCCTTCAAAGGGCATCAGAGAAATGCGGAGCCTCTGTAGGGTAGGCTCATGTAGCATGTGATATCATTTTTATTCATAGGTGAGTCTTTATGATTTATGGCTCCCTTCCTTTGCAATCTTTGCTGAGCAGATTGTAGCCCACACACAGATTCTTTGTGGCATCAAAGGGACAATGATAGTCCTACAGAACATCTCTGCCCTTTGTTCTGCAGCCGAAATGACATAATGACAGCTCAGCTGTAGAATAAGGAGAAAAGGGAAAGGAGTTTGTGTTTCTAAAAGTGTTGTTGATTCATACGCGCACATAATGTCTTTGTTTCATGTGGATTCACGGGCTATGATTAGAAAGGTGCAGATGAAATCTAAGTCAAAGGAATGTGATATGCGCAAAAAGGAGAATATTCCCTGGATATGAGAGTCAAAAAATGAATTCACTATTTCTTTGTCAGCGGGGAGAAAGGTAAGGTTTGCGTGTGTGCACGTGTGTGTCTAATGTGCATGTGTACGTGTGTTTCTGTGTAGGTTGGAGCTTCTCAATAATTGCTATGTGAGATTTACAGCCACATTCAGAGCCGGGAGCTGTAAAACCCCATCAAAGTAGCATCAGCCCTGTGTTTGCGTGTGCATACGTGCGCACACGTATGTGTGTGCGTGTGAACACTGCGATCGTACAGCTCTCTACCTTGGCCACAGTCCCTATGATATGGAAACATGCCTTTCCAAGCCTTAGCAGCATTCATGATGAGCTTTCCACAAGCCTTGGGAGCAGGGGTGACTCACCGGCAGCCCCTGGTTGGCTGCGTTACAGTGGAACATCGGCTCCCCCTGTTGGCGCAGATACTTTTTAAAATTGTCAAGTTGGTGCATTCCCCTATGAGTTGCTACAGTGGTGGTTCAAAATCCCATTGGTTCACAAGATACACAATTATTTATGCTACACACAAACACTGGCCTGCATAACAAATAACTATTGTATAACATAAAATCAAATAATTAAATGTATGCACGGTTTAATTTTATATATTTGTAAACACTATGTAAACCACGAGTTTGAAATGCAGGCTAAATACAGGCTGTGTTTTTGTGTTTAGTTTTTTCATCGTCGCAGGAAAAGTTACAGGAAGCAGGAATTATGGCGTTTACTGTGAGCCATCTTGCAGCTACTATCAGCCTACAGGGGGAAAAGGAGGACACCCAGATGTTTTACTCTTTCCATGCCCCCACATTAATGCGCGCTCACACACACACACACACACACACACACACACACACACACACACACTTGGACTAAGAGGGAGTGTGGGAAAATACTAGCACTTCTGTCACCATGGCCACAGCCACAGTGTAGCAGTTGATGTGATGTGAGAAGTCAGGAAGTGAGTTTACACAGTATCATTCACCAAAGCCCTGCATCGCTTCAATCCTTGATACACTATTACACAGTACGTATTGTTTGAAGCTAAACATGAATAAGTGGAGGCAAAGAATACGAGACATTTCCCCCATTTCCTTCCTCCTGGTAATGCCTCCTCCACCCCCTGGCTGCAGGAGCTTCAGTGCCCAGTCAGATGGGTTCCTGTGCGAGGTGCTGCTGCCCAACCTGGTGTGGTGCCCAGGGCGCACTGCCTCTGCCATCCGCACCTCTGCCCTCAGCTGCCTGCTGGCTCTGCTGCACGGAGGGGCCATCACACCTGGGCAGGTACACACACACACACACACATCGACCTCTAATAACCCTCAACCTAAGCCTTGTCCAAATGAACAGACAGACACTTGAGACACATGGCTACGCACTAGCCCCTAGAAGCAGTGTGTTATGACTCTACCTGCCGAAGCACTTTACCGGCGGCTTGCTTGTAAAGGAAAGGATGTGGCGGTGGTGTTTTTCGCACGCAGCAGGGAAGGCCATTTAGCTCCAGCGCTGCTGTTTTCTTCATCTCACGTCAAAATAGACTAAACTTGGCCGTTTAGTGGAATATATGACCCGGCTCTCCCTATCCGTCCCCCCCCCCACGCCCGGCCGCAATACTTGGCTGCTGCAGGCTAGCAGGTGTACAGGGGCGAGTGGGTTCACATACCTTTGTCCCCAAGGAACAATGCTCCCTCTGTGCATGACCGCTGCTGTGTGTCGGAGCTTTGGCTGTGACACGCCCTCGCACCTCCGCACCTGCCCTCTGGGAGCGCGGGGTGAACGCACACACACACCCACACACAAGCACACGCGCATACACTTTCTTTCACGTGCACATTGAGCGCTGCCGCACGCTCCTCCTGTATTTGCTCCCGCGTCTATCAGAGAGGCAAGCAGCCGAGGGACATTGTGAGGGCGTGCGTGCATGTGAGAGGGACGTGTGCTTTTCCTATCAAGGGAACTGTTCTCACAAGAATATGGAACACCTGAGTAAGTGTGTAATTATGAGCCGTGTTTTCCAGAGCAAACTACAGAGTTGGATTTAGGTTTGGTTTAAAGGCACACGCCACAGTTGTGCTCCAGTGCCCCTTGTAACCCCAATTCTTCTGTTGTTGTTTGAAACATTAACATATAAATATTGGGTAGAGGGGTAGCGAAGGATGGGACTAGGTGCTATGTAGGAGGATGAGTAGAGAACAGTGCCAAACACTCTGCAAACCAAAACAAAGCTGTTTATGCAACACTGGATTTAACCAACTCCAGACACAAAATCGAGGAGCGTCCCTTTTATAAAGTGAGGGAAGTCATTAAGGTAGGCATGTGTTGGCTAGAGCAGTAAAGTTATCGAGTTAGCGCTCGGGGTTATGGAAGAAACAACAACAGCAGCTTGTCCTCACAAGTATAACAACACAAGGATGTGTGTGTTTCAGAACATTTCCACAGGCATGCTTAAAGCCTCTGTTGCAAGGCCAGGGTTATCTCTGTTCTTCCTGTGAAAATAATTAGCATCTCTAGTTACGCCTGCCCTTCTTAGATTGACACTGATGTAATGCTGGATCAGTTGACTTCCAAATCTTTTTCATTGTCCTCTCTCTCTGTTTTCCCTGCAGCGTTCTACTGGCACATAGACAGGGCGACAGCAGCTTTACTCATCAGCCCCCAAGGCCCGTGACTTGATTTTTACAGAAAAACTATTGTTAATCCAGGATTCTTTTCATTTTTTTGGTGGGATGAACGTCCAATGTTTGGAGGATTCTATCTTACGTACTTGTGTCCGTACAGTATAAAGCAGGCGTTTATAGGAATATACATATTTCAACACATGCACATTAACCCTCTTGTTGTCCTAGGGTTAGGCTTTTGCGGGAGGGCTAAGATAGTACATGAACAACAAATAGTCAATGTTTAACATAAGCTACCCTGGGTATGCAGTGTTCATGTATATATATGAAGCTCTACAGCCTCACTAGACACTATTAACCCAATGCTGTCAGTAGTTAATAGTATAAAAGCCTCCACATGTGCTGTGTTTTGTCCCCTGCCTAGCTGCTGTGTGTGGAGGAGAGGTTGAGTCCCCAGCTGCTGACAGCATTGCAGGAAGACTCTCAGATGGCCAGACTAATGGCCTGTCGCTCCTTGTTCACCATGCTCAAGCTCATAGGACGCAGTCTGCACCCCGACTCACTCAACAAGATCTACCCTGGTGCGCAGACACACACACACACACACACACACACACACACACACACACACACAGTGTTTTGTCCAGTTAAAATGTATGCATATCTACACTTTGTGGTGAATTTAATTTAAAACGGTTAATATTTATCCAAGGTACATTTAAGATGTAGTATGTAAAGCGTAGACTTACTGTATTTATTGTTACTAATAATTGTAACCACAATATTTGGCTGTACACATGTAGCCATACTGTAGAGCGCACAGGTGGTTAATGGCTCAACATGCATGGTTCACCACACCGACTGTGTGTGTGTGTCTTCTCCCTAGAGCTGCTGAAGCGTCTGGATGACAGCAGTGAGCAGGTGCGGGCCGTGGCCCTGGGGGCCCTGAAGGCGTGGCTCTCCAGCCTGGCCACAGCCTACCCCCAGACCTGCAGCCCCCACCTGGAGCTACTGTTCCAGCAGCTGCTGCTCCACCTGGACGATGTAGACAGCTCCCTGCAGGACCAAGTGCTGGGTGAGACCCGGTTGGGCGGGGGAGTAGCAGGGCCTCGATGACTTTGGTTTTTTGGTCTGTAAACTCCTATCACACTATTAAGATATGACCTTTAAGGTAAGATAAGACCTTTTAAGATATGAGGCTTGTCTTCAGGATAATGGGAAGTCTACATATTGTTTTTGTGCTGTGGAAACGAAACAAACGAATGGCTGACTCCCTTTCGCATGGTATGTTAGGCATTTCCTTCTCCATAATTGTCAACAGTCATCTTCAGCTATGGTTGCTGTTGAAGGAACAGTGTCAGTGTAATGTATAGTTAACTGATACACGATACAGGCAGGGAATGTGAATTAGCAGCCCCTGTCTTAACCCCAGTCTGAGCATCCACCACTGACCCTATCACGACCCTGGGTAAATCATAGCTATCTCCTTTTCTAGGTGGGCTTATATTTCATTTCTGAATTAAAATGATAATTTATGGTATGTTATAACCATAATACTGACAGCCCTTCATACATCTCCTGATGTGAACTAGGCCAGATGGTGGAGATTGTGTGGAGAATATGGTGCACATGACGTGAAACATGCATCAACATATTTATGGTTCAGAACACGCACCGCTCTAAATGATGACGTGATTACATCGCAATGCCTCCAAATACAGATGGTGGTGGTGAATACAAGGTGACAGTGAAGCTAGCTGTGATGCTTAGAGGATTTAAGGTATCCTCTATCAAACACCAACTTATTGCCCTGGCCGGCTGCCAGCGACAACCCTCTGCCCCCACCTCTATTTCAAAGGCTCTCCGTTATTTGTCTTTTCCATGCAATTCATCACCATCAGCGTCTCAAACAAACCCTGCCCTACTAAAGTGAGTTCGTCCACGCTTGGGTTCAAGACAAGGGCTCAGAGGCAGTGGGGCACAGGTTCTCCATACTCCATGGTCTGTGTGTGTGTGTGTGAGATGTGAGTCTCCCTAGCACTGATGTCGACCCCCTTAAGTGCCACAAGGTGTTTTTGGGGTAACAGAATGATTCCATGTTTTGAAATAGTCTTGTGTGCCAATGTGAAATGGCAAAATAAGTACAGCTTTGCACCTTTCTTGTTCGGTGAAGTCTGTAAACAACCTAATTTATCTATGTGTTTTTAGCTAGCAGACAGCTTCTGTTTGGATCCCATGGGTCAAACAATTTGAGAACCACTGCTCTACAGTACTGTGGGCCCTAGCTGGGAAACGGTTGGATGGTTTATCATGAGACTATGAACCACCCATCCTTCCAGATCTCCCCCCTCCCTCCCCCACACACACACTAATCACAACCACATGGAGAACCATCCCCCTGTTTCCCCACATGTCCATCCCATATAATCCCTTGGTCTTTTATCTGTCCCTGTCTTCTCTTTCTCTCTCTCCCTCTCTCCCTTTCATGCCTGTTGTTTTCCGAAGACCTTGACAGCGCGGGGCTTCACAGGAGTCCTCTAGTTATGGACCAGTGGAAAGTCTGAGGGGCTTTTCATCAAGTGTGTAAACTGGGCTTAGCTCATCTGGACACTTATTCTCATGGAAGTTAGTTGCCATTCTCTCTGACAGGACGCAGGTGAGCGGTGATGCCTCGGCCACAGATGAGAGTTCAGCTCTCCCTGCCTATCATCTGCGCATGCAGGCTTCTCACATCCACCAGATGCAGCAATAGATTACCATCAATTCTGGTCCTACATTTGTTTCACAATTTTGATTTATATACAGTATGTTTTTTTTTTTTTTTAGTTCAAATGTACTTAATTTTCTCCAATTAATTATTTCAATTATATTTGTTCAATTAGCCTAAAATTGTTTACTAACCGGTATCAGAATCCACATCCCATTCAATAAAAAGGTGTTTGGGCACACAATAGCATAGCTGCATTGTTTGGGTTAGTGAGCTAGCTGTGCACTATAGCAAGATTCACAAATTCATGTCTGGTGTGAACGTAAAGAACAATCCCATCCCGGCTGAAGTGTACCGTATGTGCGTGTTGAGAGGCCATAGTAGACAGCAAGGAGTCTCCGGTGAAATGAGATGGCCTCACATTGTGCTGAGTGAGCGCTGTGTCTGACAGCACCCATAACAGCCTTGCCCGCAAATCTGGACGCATTCCACACTCTCATGCATGGCTCCATATGAAGAACCCCCCTCCAAAAGCCACCCTGCGCAATTTTCTCTCTTCCTTTCTATCTCATTGTCTTTGTTCCTTTTAAGCCTGATGCCATTCTTATGGTTCTTGGATTTCAAACGCATATCTGTGAAGTGGCTTGATGTGTGCAGCTCCTCTGACAGCGTGACGGACAGCTCCCTCCACCCCTCCCTCTCCTCCCTCCGTCCCTCGCTCTTCCCATCCTCTCGCTTTCTCGCTCTCTCTCCGGTAATCCCACGGTCTTGGCAGAACGTCTGCGAGCTTCTCAATCACACTCGCGCGCACACACAGTGTTGGCACGTTGAGAGCCCACTTCTTACAAGTCCTCCTTGTTCTTCTTCATTTCAAAGCGGCATGCATCTTCTCCAGGGCAGTGTACACAGAGGCTAGAAATCCCCCTCTGCCTCCTGGAAGAACAAAGGCAGGTTCCGTGAGCTATCGGATGATAAGTTTTACATGAGCAAACTCATCCGGAGTGATCTGGGGTGTCACCACTAGTGCAGTGCCCTGCCAATGTGGTTTGCTTAGCATTTACCATTGACACCAAGTTAAGGAACATCATATACCTGTAACATCTAGGCATCAGGTCCACGACTATGAGGAATGAATGGTAGATATCACCACCCAGAGGAAAGAGGGAACATTGCAGAACTCATTGTTGCCATCTGCTGCTGTATTTAACACAAGGTTAAAGCTTTTCAATGAAGACGGCACATTTAGTGTTGCTAATGCGTATGTTGCATATACTATGGATACTGTATACCATTAGTTCAGAGTATTGTACTTTTACTCGTGTGAATCCTAATGTGTGTGTGTGTGTGTGTGTGTGTGTGTGTGTGTGTGTGTGCGTGCGTGTGCGTGCGTGCGACCAGAGGTCTTGAAGACTGGAAGCTTGGTCCACCCAGCTCTGTTGAAGAAAGAAGTCGAGGCAGTGAAGAACAAACACAGAAGCTCTGTTTACTGTGAACAGTTGCTTCAGCATATCGACTCTCTTCCCTCAGGAGACACTGCTAATTGATATTGTTTTTAGTTTTACATGCTGTCTTGCCCTTTGACTATACATGTGATATACTTCTCATATGTTATAAATGTACTCTACATTTATGACAATATGCATATGTTGCATTGTAATGACTAGGCATTGTCATGAATAGATACCATACTAATACTAGTTTTAAGTTATACTTCCTGCTATTGCTTTTAAAACTGTTTAAATGTATTAATGTGTTATAATGGGGTTTCCTGTTTTGTTCCTATGCATAAGCCTACTTTGATCATTTGTTAAAATATAAAATATAAAAATCTACGTTACAGTTTGAATATAAAAAACATTTTATTTTATTTGTTTTCAGTGGTTGTGTAATGCAAGTACTTTTATGCCAATAAAAAAATAGCTTTTAAGATTTAGAGAGGGAAGGTAGTATCCGTATTCTCCAAACTGTCAACTTCCCAGGTACCACAAGGGGCACTGTGTGCATGAGAGAACGCACTCTAGGTGTCTATAGCGACGAGCTTTGCCTCCCCATCCTTGGTGCGCAGTTCTGCAGCACCAGTACCATGAAATTAAAACGGCTGGGATGCATTGTTGATGCATGGGTTTGGTAGCAGCAGGACAAGCAATGCGGAATCTTTCAACCATGTATCTACCTCTGAACAGTAGCTGTATATAGATGCTAATGCGGCCATTTACACGGCGCTGCATGAATCCAACGTTTAGGCTACATGTTTATTCATAACTGACATTTCATATATTTCCCTAGAGGTGACCGCGGTAATTTTGCGTTCACAATGTTGCAAATTGGTGATGAACTTGTGTATTTTTCGTCATTGTTCCTGCTGGTGATGTTTGGGACGAGGAGTGCCACGGCAGCGTCCTTCCTTACCGCGACTTTTTATGTCTTTGTCGTAATGTTCCGATTCCCGCAAGTACCCGCCGACCAGGCTAGTCGGGTTCTGCGTCCGAACGGCCTCTCGCCCGCCGTCCCTGTCGTGGCACATGGAGCCGGGAGTCATGACGCTCCGGAGAACACGCTGGCAGCGATCAGAGAGGTGAGAGCTAGACAGATGGACATAATTTGATCGTAATAATGTTCATACTCTATGTAAATGCATAGACGTAAAGTAGACCAGTAGTCTACTACATCCTCTGTCCCTCTCCCTCCTTGATTTTATTTATATTCTCTTGTGACATCCCCACCCCCCACACACCCCCCCACACTTGCTAGGCCAGCAGGAATGGGGCCACCGGAGTGGAGCTGGACTTAAGTTTCACTGCAGATGGGGTGGCTGTTTTGATGCACGATGAAACAGTGGATCGCACCACCAATGGCACTGGGCCAGTCAGCAGGTTTCAGTTGGCCCAGCTCAAGAATCTGGACGCCTCTGCAAGACATAGGCTAAAGTAGGTTAATTCTCAAATAGTCAAATCTGTCACAAGAATGTAGCATGGCAATAAACCTAATTTTCACCTCTATTCCAATGTGTTTTGTCATGCTTTTGAGAAATGCATTTACTTGAATGAACTTGAATTGTTTTTATTGGAGAAATGCTTTTTGTATATCCATGCATGGGTAATGGAACTTTGTCTATTGAATTATATTCACCTTCGCCTTTCAAGGAAGAACGCAAAATATCCAGTGAGAACTAGAAATACCATGAGCCTCAACTCATGTGTGTCCTGCTGTTTTCTCGGCCCCAGGGACAAGTTTAATGCAGAACAGGTCCCTACCCTGCATGAAGCAGTAGAAGAATGCATCAGACACCAGCTGACCATCTTCTTTGATGTCAAAGGCCAACCTGATAAGGTATGCGTATTGCGTACGCTGCTGGCAGGTATTGTTTGTTGAAACATTTAACTGACATTGATGAAGTGGTGCATTTAAAGTTGCAGCATCTGTATCCTTTAAGCATGGAAGGACATGGTAATTATAGAGACAGCTCTTGGAGGCTTCTGAACACAAACATTCTAAGCAAAGGACTCACAAAGATGCTCACACCTGTCTGCAACAGTTGGTGCCATAGGAATTCCAATGATTTAAGCAAACAGCTAGTTGCGATTTCCTCCCTTATGACCTATGCTCAGCCAGAATTAAACCATCTGCAAGCTACACCTGAACAATTTGCTCACTTTACATATCAGCTGACAACGCAACCACCAGCTTGTCCGTCTTCCAGGTGGGTGGTTAAGTTGGTGCAGTTCAGATATTAATTACATATGTTCAGAAAACCATTCCCGTTTTGATCTGATTGATGGTGGTCCAATTGCTTGCTGTAGATTTGATTATCACCTAATGTTTACAGCTGGCTGACAAACTGTTTTCAATTGAGAGTTTCCACATTGATATATTGATCGGAGAAGTTGTAGAGGCAGAGCATGATCACAATGGTTTTAACCACGCTATCCAGTGCTTCCCATAGCCAATGATTTCTCTTTCAGTAACCATGTGCATTCACCTTGTTATAATTAAAACGATTAAACGATTAGCCACTTTGCCGTTTAGAATAACAACTTAATTATTGTGACCAGGCGGCATCAGCACTTCGAGAGATGTATAAGAAGTTCCCTGTCCTTTACAACTCCAGCATTGTTTGTTCTTTTGAACCAAAAGTCATCTACAAGGTGAGATCCTGCATAAGCTTATACGTTATGCACATGTTGGACAATGTACACTAAAAGGCATGAGAATACAGGTTTTGAGAATAATACCTTCACCTCTAGTTCATTAAATCAAATGAGTAAATTACTTTATTTCCATTGTTTGAAAGACGGTTCCACAAATAGATAAAAGATAAAAAATGTATTTTTCTATTTGTGTGTTTCTGAATGCTATCACATTTCTAGAAGCCCCTTGCCCTAATACCTGACAATGCATTCCGGTCCCTAGATGCGCCAGGCTGACTCTATGGTGGTCACGGCTCTGACCCACCGGCCCTGGAGTTTGAGCCGCTCCAGCGACGGCACCCCTCGATCCCCGTCCTCCTGGACCCAGTTCTGGAGCAGTGTTCTGGACGTCATGCTGGACTGGGCCCATCACCACTTGCTGTGGAACCTGTGTGGCGTCTCGGCAATCCTCATGCAGAAAGACTTCATCTCCCTGTAAGTGCTGCGGCTGCCGCTGTAGTGTAGCATTGGCTGTTAGCTTCTGTGACATTCTTGTAATGTGATCATCTCACTGTTGTATTGTCTATCGGATCATTAACAAAATAGTGGCTGAAGGATGCTTGGGATAAACATAGGACCTTTCTTCTGGAAACACCAAGACCTGTAAACTATGCTGCCTATCTTCTCTTTTACATAGTTCACTCTTAACCCTCGTAATGTCCTCAGAAATATCGTATTTGGCCACACGGCGGCGCCATCTGATTGTGCATGATTTGTGTGTTTTTTAATTGGCATTGCTGAGTGTATTTATTTATTTATTTATAAATTTTTTCTTTATGTATTTATGTGGTTTTTTTTGTGCCTTTAAACCCTCCTGCAGTGCCCATCATATGTGTGTGTAAGCTGTAGAATTAGGTTTAGCACCTTCTATCTGCCACAAAGAGCTAGTGATTTGGGTCAT
>JAODUG010031171.1:6088-18923 GCA_027564795.1 Aphredoderus sayanus
CCCCCCCCCCCCCCCCCCCCCCCCCCCCCCCCCCCCCCCCCCCCCCCCCCCCCCCCCCCCCCCCCATAAGATCACATGCCTGCATATGAATATGTATGTTTGAGTGGGCATGGGTCTACAGTTATTGTTTGCATACATCTGCATATTGATGCACGTGTGGGTGTGCATATGTGAACGTGCACGAATACATGTTATAGGTGTATTTGTGCATACCTGCATTGTCCTGTGCGTGTGCGTGTGCGTGTGCGTGTGTGTGCCTGCGTCTTGCCTTCCCCTTGGAAGCCGGCGAGGGTGACAGAGCTAAGGACGACCACGAGAGGAGGATACGGCGACGCGGGGAGATTAACGAGCGCTAAGCACCGTCACGCGGCAGCTCGCTGCTCGCCGCCGTTGTTTAGATGCGGCGTGGGTACAGATCCGGTTAGGAATAATGCCTTGTCTTTAAATAGCTACGGCTATCTCCTCCTCCCTGCCTAGCCTTGTGTACGGCGTCCCCTTATATTAATGTCTCGCCGCACTGGAGATGTCTCCGTGGATATTGAGAAGAGCAGGCTGTTGCCCACAGAGGGACATGTCTTCTGACTGTTCCTGTGGGCCTCTTAGCCTAATGAGGTGTTTACCCCCTGTCATTATTCAGCTGGGAAAGGAGGACGGGGAGGGTGGGGGGAGAAGGATGGAGGAGAGGGAGAAGACGGATAGAGGGGAGAGCAGCGAGAGAGGGAGGAGGGTGAGGCGAAATGAGATACAAAAGGAGAATAGCTAAATGGCTAAGAGCCACTTAGCTACTTAGCCAAACGGCTAATGCAAAGGCGGGGTATAGAGAGATAACACGGGAAAGGGAAAGCGGCAGCAAACGAAGGAGACAGTCGATAGAAAGCAGGAGGAAATGGGAGGCAGAGAGTGAAGGGTAAGGGCTCTGTGTTATTTATGCTTCCCTCGGCACTTGTCTTTTACCTTTTGTTCCCTGCAAGCTGTTTTACATTGGAGATCTAATTAAATCAAATAAATCACAGTGTGTGAGAACACACGTGTACACACACACACACACACACACTGCAGCAGTCTCTTCTCCTAAGACTGGAGTTTGTGAAGACCCCCAATTGAATAAATCTCGATTATGGTGCATTACACGGCACATCATTCATGTTGTTTATAGGCCTGAAATATGCAAACAGAACAGGGGGGCATAAAAGTGATGGATGCCCTGATGAGCTCTTTCTCTCCTGCACTTCAGTCAGCTTGGACAAAATACACAGCTCCTTCACTTACAGATGCCCAGACTGGACCACTGGCATATTGTCCTGTCCTGTGCTGTCCTTAGGATGTCCTCTTCGATTGTCTGTTGCCAGCCATTAAAATGTCACTATTAACTGTGCATTTACGGACGCACACTTTGTCTGTGATGTTGAGTCATAACAGAAGATAATTAGGTAATCTCTCAATCAGCTGATGACCCTGTTGACCCCTTAAAGAGAGCGATGGTTCTGGCCACTGGAATTGATAAATAAAGTAGGTCATTAGAGGCGGGTTCTTTCTCTCTGCTTTGGCTCCAAAAATGTGTTTACTGGTAAATCATTTTAGTGAGTCCTTCTCCCTTCTATGTTGCTGGTGTGTTTGAGCTCAAATGGAAATCCAAGAGATCTTTTTGTGAGCACAGCTGCCAATTCTATCCACGACAAATTAAAGTGACTGTGGGTATGCTGTAACTTTGCTATACCAGAAGCCACATACTTCATTTAAATTCACTTTCGCCGCCAGTTGAGTGGCGGGAATTACTGGTGCGGAGAGGAAGGGCCTCATTGCCACGGACAATGCTCTGCCTAACGCCCCATATTCAGACAGCCTGCGCTGAACAGCGGATTGGCCTCTGGCTGTCTGCTATCCTTGGCCACGTGCAGCCAACAGGCAGATAGCTACTCGCTGCCACCTACTACAATATGCTCTCTCATTTCAAAAGCCCCCAAATGCACGCTTCTCAAAGTATAGTTCACCAAAATCCAATAGCAAGAGCTTACAGTATGCGTGATCTGACCAATGCTTGTGCACCGTCACAGTACGAACTCCAGTGATAATAGCTGGACAACGGACCCACTTTTAGGATTTAAAAATAAAAGTGCCACCCAAAACGCAAGATGACAACCACATACTGTACTTTCACACACAAAAGAAAATGCCATCGCGGAAAAATTAGCATCCAGTAGGGCGGGAGGCATCTTGATTTTCCTTCTCTCATTATCTCTGTCTTTCTCTCAAGCCCTGTCTGCCTTACAGGAAAAGAATAGAACAGAATAGCTAACACGCCAATCAGTACAGATGTAAGTAACAATTCTGCTGGTAGTCAAATCTCCCGACTGCGTGTTTCCATCCATAGAGTCTTTGTTGCCAAGTCCCTTTCAAACGACAGTTCCTTTCTTTCATGTTTCACGCTGACCCCTTTTGTCTATGAAGGCACACAGTCTATGTCAACCACATGCCGAAGCCTGAACAATTAACTGAAAACTGTCAATAACAACAGCTTGACTGGCTAGACTGCTGTCATCGTGAGCATCGTCCTGCCATCTTTTACCACCGCATATGGTGTTTTTATGCTACGTCAGTTTGGAAATCCTGATGAATCCAGCTCTAATCAAGCCCTCTTCATTCATTGGAATGTTTTAGCAGTGAACTATTTACGTTTTGTTGTACAGTATGCCAATTTTACAAGCTATATATTGTAGCTTCCAATGTTATCAATCGAAATTCAATAGTGAACTCTGGTGTACTGTCACCAAGTGAACACTCGAGAGTAAATTATTAGCTTCTGTGGTATGGAGTGAAAGTGCCGGAAGTCGTTGGTGAGGTTAAACTCGGTTTACCATTACAAAGTCACAATGTCAATAAATGGAAATGATACGGTAATCCCTGTGCTATATTTAGCTATGATCATCCGATGGCAGCCACACAAAATGATACACACACACACACACACACACACACATAGCCAGATAGTAATTGTCTGATGTACAGTTAGGTAATAATCAATACTGAAGCTAACAACTGCTGACAAGGGCACGGCAGTCATTCACAGAGACAGTTACATTAAAAGCCGCATCAGAATATGTGCCACATCTATTAACATTTTTTTAAAGCTGCAATCAACAATTTGTCTTGTCGGGAATTTTAAGGGGTGGTTGTAGGTGTAGACTGATGAGACACGAGAACACGGGGAAGCCAACCCGAGTCATCGCTCGCCACTTACTGGAACGTTTACAGACTCGACACAACGAAACGCGAACAAAACACTGACAGCACAAACAATATCTGACAACCTGAAAAAGGCCAACCACCCCATACTTAAACCTTCCCCACAGGTGTGTACAATGAGTGATTGACTTATTGACAACAGGTGCGAGAACAGACGGGATGCTGGGAGCCGTCAGTCAGTGCGGCTCCGAATGTTACACCTTTTATTCCTTACCCTGTTGTGTGTTTATGGCCTGTGGCTGTACAAATGTGGCCAATTTATATCTCCTGTACTGTAGTGTCTCCTGTCTAGTTCATTGTGAAGCACCTATGTGCATGTAATCACTTAGGGAGCTGTAATTATTTAACGAAAGGTGCTAAGTGAAGTTTATTATTATTATTATTATTATTATTATTATTATTATTATTATTAATTCTTTGTCAGCTAGCGTTAAATTTTAACTAGAAAAATGCCCACTGATTCCGGGTTCTTTGGTCAGTAGTGTTCTGGGTTTCCAGGGTGAGCTCTCCATGCTTCCATGCAATGATCTGTAAAACGTGTCTCGGAAAAAAAAAGTCTTTAGTATTTATTCAATTGTTCTGTCCATAACTAGAAAACCTTCTTGTTTAAAAGTTTAAAAAATGCTGTGTTGTACAATTGATCCTTCAGTAATTTTGCTGTTACTTTAACATTGTCATCCATTAAGATTCTTGTTAGTCGAAGGATTTTGCAGTATGTGTGTAGGTGCTGAACTGTTTATTTACAGTGTGTCAGCTTCCATAAATCCCTTTTTGTCCACGGCTGTTTCCCCTGCCCACGCATGTTTCTGCGTTACATTTGTCTGTTCCTTAGAAGAAAAGGTGACATTTCAGAAGTGTGTCCATATGCATCTGCAGCGTAATGTAGCTTTGTTAACCTCTGCAAGAGTGTATACAGACTTGAGGGTCGCCATGTTTGGAGTGTTGAGTGTGCACGACAACTGTGCGTTCACATGCGTGTGTGCGTTTGTTATTGTCACGTTTATCCCTAAGCTCTATTTGCTCTAGTATGTTAAGGCCTCTGGGCCAGTCATCCATCTTCTGGCTCTGCTGTGATTGGCTGTGGCGGGAGGACAACATGCTTCGTTGCTTTACGGCAGATTTGAGGATGGGAAGTGTGTGTGTGTGTGTGTGTGCGTGTGTGTGTGTGTGTGCGTGTGCGTGTGTGTGTGTGCGTGCGTGTGTGTGTGTGTGTGCGTGCGTGTGTGTGTGCGTGCGTGTGCGTGCGTGTGTGCGTGTGCGTGCGTGCGTGTGTGTGATAAAGAGATAAAAGCAACGTTTTCTGTGGCTTCAGTGTCACTTATTTATAATCAATGGAAACACTTACTGAGATGTGATGCGAGGGTACACACACACACACACACACACATGTTGAGGTCATGCTATAATACAAACAGTTCAACACACATTTGAGATCTAAATAAATCCCACACACGTAGAGTATGTGCACAAACAGGTTGTACAGGCACAATCTGCTTCTTACAGTGCTAAAACTTGCTCCGCGCTTATGTATGTATTCGCAGGACTTTCTATGAGTATTTTGTCTATGCGTGTTTATGCATTTTACTGCAATCCTGATTTTGTGATTTTGTGTGTATTTGTGTGAGAGAGATCTGGCTTCTCGCCATGTAGTTTAAGCAGCAAGGCACTTTAAATGGAAATGTACTTGACATTTAGGAGGAGATGTAATCAGCGTGTGTTAGAAAGCAGCTGATTTCCTCATACAGCTGCCCTCCCTCTCTCGCTCTCACATACAGACATTACTTTTTCCATTGATATCATTCAATCATTTTTTTGTCCATTTTTGGACTTGTTTCTATTTATTGCTGTATTATTTCACCTTTCTTTTGTTCACTTCACCTTTAGTCTTATTCACAGTGCTTATGTTTTTCTTACTTTCTACCTCTTTGTCAGCCTATCAGGCCCAGCCATTCAAAAATAGAGGCTCGATTTCGTTTGCACACATTGCCTTGTTAATCTCAGTGTCATTATCAAGAATCCTTTACAACTGTGTGTGTGTGTGTGTGTGTGTATGTATCTGTGTGCGCGCGCGCGTACGCCTGTGCATGTGTGTGAGTGTGTGCACGAGCCCATAGCAGTGCATGTGTTATGTTTGCAGGAGGTGGAATCAGGAGGTTGAGAGCTCCGTGAGTGTGTGGAGAAAGTAACGGCACACAAAACACAACTCCAGTTGCCGCTTGGCATCTGACAAACAGGGATTCAGAATGCGTTGCTATACAAAAAATATATTTTGTTGTACGTCCAAGAATGTGTCTGTGTCAGTCAGTATCCTGCCACCTGTACCCCAGTGGACAGTAAATCAAGATGAATGAGAAATGAGCCAAAAAGAATTCCTAGTTGATTCAAAATGACGAACAACAATATCCCACAAAATGTTCCTTTGATGGGCTGCTTTTCAGAGGAGCACTAAATGATTTAGTCTTTAAATATACTATTTAGTTGATTATAATATTTTGTTTGTATTTTGGACTGCATTTATATAGCACTTCTTCAGCCTACTGGCCGGTAGGCTGGCAATGTTGGCTGTTGTCACGTTGGCTGTATTGGTGGTCTCACAGTATTTCCTGTGTGATTGAGCCATAATGAACAAAACAGTAAACCGATCCAAACCATTTTCCTGGACACTCCAAAAAGGTTACGCTCTGTATTCTGTTACATGCTCAATTGCATAATAATGTTTACTGATTGCATTACATAACATAAATCTTGGAGTCAGAATCAAGTCTCTCTCTCTCTCTCTCTCTCTCTCTCTCTCTCTCTCTCTCTCTCTCTCTCTCTCTCTCTCTCTCTCTCTCTCTCTGTCTCTCTCTCTTTCTCTCCCCCCTTGCTTTTTCTCACTTTTGCTATCAGGAGCCTGGAGTTCAATAGCAGTCTGATTTCATTTGCACATTCTGACATGTTCATCCAAATGTCATTATCCAGGCTCCACAGAACAGCTCCTTAATGACAACAATCAGCAAGAACAACACGCTTCTCTATCCAGCATTTGTTTAGAATTTCTCCAATACTGTACTGTTGTACTCTTTTTAATTAATTCCAAATAGGAATTGCTTCTACATCTTCATCTCAGCATTGCATTAAATTAAGTCCTAAACAAATCTTTGATTTATAAATGAAAGTTAAAAGTCAAATGGTTCATTTCTATACAGCAGACCTGCCAACTTAGCAGCTTAGCAGTGTGAGCCAATCAAGAAAGTAAACTAGTTAGATTGACAAGCACTTAATGGCATTACCCTGCCCTCCCCCTGAATGTGATTTAGCCCTGTTTACTTCCATTCATTATGACTAGAACATATGCAGTGTGATTGTTTTTACATCATATTTCTTCGGTTTCTTCAGTACATGCTCGGTGTGTGCTTGGTATTGCACAAGGCAAAGCAAACAAGAATTCTTCAGAGAAAATCCATTTGAGTTAACGCAGAGAGATGATTAACAACAGCCAGTCTACGTATAGAGTAGACCGGCTTCCCACAATCATCATGTTACTCCGTTTAAATAATGTCCGTTGTCGTGGCAACAGGTGGGAGACATAATGATGTGAATTTTATAAAATGCACAGAGGTGAGAGAGTCAAAGCAAGAGTGGTATACACAGTAAATGATTTGTTTGAAGCTCAGTGTGAAAGCCTCAAGGAGTGATACAGGGACTAAATGTGGAGCTATATGTTTAGACAACATCCAGTTTGCAATATGAGTCAGTGCTAGACACAGTAAACATAATGAAACAATTGACAAGCAAGTGGATAGCTATAGTGGTGATCTTTATGGACACTTAGTAGTTTGTTTAACGTGCATAAGATGGGTCAAACTTTTTTTGAAACTTCTCCTTTTGTGTTGTTTACGCTGTGAATTATAATGTTTTACATGGGAAATGGTCAATGTATGGTTATTGTTTGTCCTAATTCACATTGATGCAGTACAAAGCGTACAATTAGCTCTCTCCTACAAAACAGTTTCAATCATTAAACACAAAGCAACAGCTACTTAAAAGGTCCGTTCTGTCAGTCTCTCTCTGAGACTGATAGAGATTAAGCACAAAGTGCTTTAAGGCACAAAGCAATCTGAAGTTCAAATGGATTTCATTATTGTTTTCAATGAAAAATATGAATGTGGTTTCCTTTCTTTGTATATTTATTTCTGCTCAGTAGGGTATGAGGTTTATCAGCTTTAGTGTAATTTCTTTGTGTGTGTTCTTTAAGTGTGTGCATGCATGACATCACTTCTAATCACTTCTAATTGTGTGGTTGATTTCCGGTTCATTTCAGTATTTTCCATTTAGATCCAAGCTGATTAATTTATTTAACGAAGCATCTTTTTGACAGGGAATTGTCAGCTCATGCTTCACTCTTATGACAGAGTAATCGCAATGGTGACCAGTAATCTTCTTATCTACTTAATGAGACATGTCTTTGTTTTTTTTATTTGTGCTTTTAAAGGCTTGTTTGTCTACACATTCTGTCTGTATGACAATATTCTGTAAATATTTAAATGTTTAATCAATCCAAGATGTATCAGCCGAGTCCATATTTCTATTATTGCACAGAAGGTGTTAGTGTTGGGGAATGGCAGGTGGATGTTTCACGTATACCCTGTAATTGAAGCTCTTTAAACGTGTCTTTTTTTTTTTTTTTTTTTTGTGTGTGTCAAGGCAGCAGGAGGGTTAACCAATACAGTTTTTGTACATTTTCATAGAATTTCACCCTTTCAGAATATTGGGAAAATATATCTGTAAATAAATTGGGGAATGTTAGCTAGAGATACATTACATAAAAAATACATTGGCAAATAATGTAAAGGGTCCCTTCAAATCTACTGTATAACTGTGCTGAAACATTATTCTGGATTCTGGAGAGTAGTCAATGTTTTCAGAGTGTAGCCCCATACAAGACCACCTCATGACCCATCTTTGTTTTATTTTATTTTTCTGGTGCATTTTAATTGTGTGCATCTGTAAGCCAGGGTTTATGGCAGTGGCCTGGCTATGGCCAGTTGGCTCAAGAACCCACCATTTGGCTATCTGTGGTCCAAATAGCCTAAGTCCCAGCAGTCCCCAACACTTCTTCAGCGAATGGCCAACGCGCTGATGTTGCCAGGCAACACGCATAATTCCAGCAATTTAGAGGAGTTTGGGCCTATACTGTACTTATGAACAGGCAGGCTTTGGCTACTCAGGGCTGCAGAAAGTATTAGATGCACACTAAGTTTTCCAGCCCTGCCTTAAACACTGACAGGGCAATTATCTGTTGAGACATATGGTATAAAAAAGTCTAGCTAGTGTTAAGATCCAATTAGCGCAACATGACAGAAACATTCATCAATCGGGTGTATTTCACCAGGAGGGTTACTTAATCAGTTAAGAAACTCTATATGATTAAAGGAGCTGTAGGTAGGATTTTAGAGATATACATTTTATGCAATTTGTTATGCTATAGACAACCGTCAGTTATCAGTTATGAGTCAAATGATCTGTGAGAATACTGTATTTGCTCTGGTTGATAGACCCAGCCTTTTGAAGCCACACTCCTAGTGGCCAATAACACTTTTGACTTCAGGAGTTAAAAACACATGTATCCCAATCTGATGAATCCTGCTTATGTACTTTAGCATTGGTGTGAGGTCTCAGTACTGAAGGTTGGTGCTGGTGATGATAGGGTGTTTTCAAGGTGCATGTTAGTATTAGCTCACGTGTGCTGTGATACCATTCGGGGAACTCGATCCACGGATGAATATATTTTCTTTCCCCTAAGGCAGATAAGACCCCTTGCTACAAGCAAAAGATTGACCAGAAATACATACAGTAGTTCCACCAACATAACAATGAATTGGGTTTATTCTAACCGCCTGCCCAGTCACCAGATCCAAATCCAATTGAACATCTGTGGTATGACATTACTGTGTCGATTTCACACAGTAATGTTTTGTATGTACAGTTAGAATGGGCCACCATCTCTGTGAAATGCTGTGAGTACCTTGTTGAGTCAGTTTTCAAAATAATTGAGGCTGTACTGAGGGCAGAAGTGGATGTAACAAATAGGGAAGGCATAAATAATCTTTTGTAATTAGTCTGTCAATACAAATAAACACAAATGTACACAAATAAAAGGATAGCTTATTTAATTCAATTCATTATACATCAGTAGATGGTAAACCAATATGACCACAGTGCTCCTGTTTTATGGCGACGTCACATTTGATGTTTAGCCCAGGAACTTAAACTTAAAAATAGCTTTCTCCTCTGCGGTGAAAGTTCAACAAGGTACGGGAAGTCTGAATAAAAGATTTTGTTGACACTTTTTCTCAAAAGTGTCTGGTAATTACACCATTTCCCAGCACACAATGGAAGGGCAGGGCAATATCATCTCCACGCGAGTGGCATTCACTGATGGAGTAGCTGTGATTAGCCAGAAAGGGGGACCTGTCTTTTATTCCTTCCAACAGGCATTTATGTTGTATGTTTTCTTTTCTTTTTTCTTATTTTTATTTTTTTGTAATGCTAAAAGCCTTTCAATCACAAGATAGAGGTAGAGACACTGAGTGTGATGAAGTGTGTGTGTGTGAGATAAAAGAGTTAAAGACATATAGCCAGCGAAAACATTCGAAAATTAGAACTGGAGAGCCAAAGATCAACCAAGAAATAAAGCAACCCAGAAGCTAACTGTCGTTTTTCAGGTCATTAGTAAAGATTTCTAAGGAGGAATAACCGAAAGGAAACAAAGGAGAAATAAAGATCTGCTGTCTGTTGCTACTTTATTACAGCTAGTGGAACCGATTAATCAACATAATGCATTTAACCAATTATGGTAGATTTAATCTGGCTGCAGGGCTAATTCGATAGAGATCCTTCGTGATTTACGAGAGCCAATTTATTGTTGTGTTGGGTTGGGAGGTGAAATATCCCATTGGGAGATGCCTAAGGGACTATAAGGAGCCTTTGGGAGATATCCATTGCGACATCTTTTAATAGAACACACTTCTGACATTTGACAACCATTCAGAAGTTGGAAGAGATCTGCTGATTAAAAACTATACACCTAATAAACAACAACCCAACAGCCTCATTCAAAGAAAATTGAGAAGTAATGGCCATACACTTACAGCATCAATTACTCAGCTGATGGAGTGAGAACTTACCATTTTATTAGCATGACTGACAAGAAAGTTAATTGTATTGAGGGACAAGACATTGCAAGATGTTGTATGTAAGCCAGTATAACAATTCACTTGTTTGGTTATGAATTATATTTCTAAGATCTCAGATCACTTTATATTATTTAAATGTGTTTTGTGTGTGTATGACAAATTTATAAAATCATTTTACTTTTGTAATGGATACAAGAAATAGTATGAAATTAAACATAGTGACAGGTTTTATAATTAGAATGAGTCTATATGAAAATGAGATAATATAGATAAATAATAAATTGAATCACAAAAAATTTGAATGTAACATAAATAAATAAATACAAACATTATTATTAATGTTTGCTATTTTAGCAAATGTTAATTTTCAAAAGGACATTGTTTAAATGCATTCTCTAAATGCCATTGCAATACATAGCCATTGCAATGCCATTGCATTTATTTTGATTCAAATTATTTATTACCCAGTGAGCACTTGATGTTGAAAAGACATCAAATCGACATCAAACATTGACGTCAAACAACAGTTCAAAAATGCGAATCAAACTAATGTTTGATTCAAAATCACACATTGATTTTAATTAAATTGAATGTCAAACATATTGGCCTACATATAAAGTACATTGAATCAATTTCAGTGTGGGAGTAACTTCCTATTTTCACACAATTACCACTGGAAGACATTTTCATCCAAATTGAATTGAAAATTATGTCTTGACTAATATTTGACATCAAATTGAAATCAAGGTGCCCATTGGGTAACAATGCATACACTCTGTACATAATAATACTTCTCTGTTGTATTGAACATAAGTTTGCTGTTTCTGGAAACTGTCTTATTCCTTTATATGTCTTTGTATCATCTTCTCTTACACAAGGTCTTCTATTATTTCTCTTTCTACTCATCCTTCACTGGCTAATATGCCCTTTCCACTCCAATAAACACTCATACATTCCCATACACGCACACACACACCACTCCACTCAGTTCCGCCAGCTTGTCAGAGTGTGACTGATTGATTACTACCCAGAAGGCTTGGCTTTGTGATGTCAGAAACAGGAAAGGTACCCCAGACCACAGGGGGCACAGAGAAGATTGATGTCTCTCTCTCTCTCTCTCTCTCTCTCTCTCTAACACACACTCTCTCACACACTCTCTCACTGACTTCCAGTCTTTCTCCTCTTCTTCTTTCACCATCTACTGTAGATCTTAAATCCTGCCTTACCACTTATTTCTTTACACGCCCTTCCCAAAAACCCCTTGGCCAAAATAAACACATAAACCCCTATTCTGCCATTTATTTAAACCAGAAACCAGGACCAATGATAAGGAATGTACACATGATTGGTAGTGATTAGAATAATTGATTACTGATAACTTTCAACTTTGTTTTATAAATTATGAAAAATGTGATCTTTGCCAGTGTAAATGATGTATGTGTTTGTTTGTATGTCTATGTCTGTCTACTCTCCCAATATGCATGTTAATGCCAGGTGTGAATAGGGCCAAAGTTACTTTTTCAAAGAACCAGTGCATCTACACAGACTAAAATACTAGAGAAAATGTTTGCATTTCCTGCATTGATGGTAGACTGTAACAGAGACAGTTACATGGAATCCACATGAATGGAGACATTTTTGGAGAAATCATCTGAACAGGAAGTCCATATTTGGCCTTCAGGGACCATTATTATTACAATAAGTGCATCTTGTCTGTGTCAAAGCCTTTGATGCTACAGTGCTGTACATGGCCAGACAGGACACCTTTTGCTGCTGTTGCAGTCGCACGCTCACAAATGTAATCTGCTGCTGCTAAACTTTGGTGGGCGGTGTGTACCATGCAGAGGCACCCAGCCAAATAGGTCACCTTATGTCCAAGCCCTCGTGCCAAATGACTAAATATGGTCTGGGTCAGAAGGCCCCGGCGGGGAGTCCTGGTCGCCGGCCAGTGTTGGCACGGAGACGGGAAGCATGTATCTTTTAGGAAGCAGCGCCGGCACCGCTCTGCTCGCCTGTCTGTCTGTCTGTCTGCCTGTCTGTCTGCCAGTCTGCCTGTATGTCTGTCTGTATGTCTGTCTGTATGTATGTCTGTCTGTCTGCCAGTCTGCCTGTATGTCTGTCTGTATGTATGTCTGTCTGTCTGTCTGTCTGTCTGTCTGTCTGTATGTCTGTCTGTCTGTCTGCCTGCCTGTCTGTCTGTATGTCTGTCTGTATGTATGTCTGTTTGTATGTATGTATGTATGTCTGTCTGTCTGTCTGTCTGTCTGTCTGTCTGTATGTCTGTCTGTATGTCTGTCTGTATGTATGTCTGTTTGTATGTATGTATGTATGTATGTCTGTCTGTCTGTCTGTCTGTCTGTCTGTCTGTCTGTATGTCTGTCTGTATGTCTGTCTGTATGTATGTCTGTTTGTAT
>JAODUG010031182.1:0-18922 GCA_027564795.1 Aphredoderus sayanus
CATTTCCATGACAGGGCTGCAAACTCCCCCCCATATCTATCTATCTCTCTCTCTCTCTCTCTCTCTCTCTCTCTCTCTCGCTCTCTCTGTGTTCTCTGGCAGGCAATAAATGGAGATACTGAAGGTTTCCCTATTGGTAAATGTCCTGCATGACGTAGAGATGTGACACTGTTCACAAACAATATTGCTGAAATATGTAACAGAATCATAGTATCATCGTCCTCATTAAAGGTACACTCAATATAGAGGCCTGCAGTACACACATTCTGACCTCAGCTTTGTACAGCCCACAAAAGCCACACACAGCACTAAACTCAAACAATATTGATGTGTTTTGCTCAAGAAGCTTATCTTTGTATGGACACACAGATTCATTAGGAATGACACGGCATTAAAACAGCAGTAATATGCATATGAATTAATAAAAACATGAAGGTTGGAGGTGATAAATAACTAGTTTGATCTGGTTTATTTACAGGCTTTCACTCTGCAGGAGTGAGGTTTTTTTCATTGCTTGTAACAATTCAGCGATACATCCTCCTACACACACACACACACACACACACACAAACATCCTTCAGCTGATTTTTCATCTGATACATTGAGCAGATTAGCTGGCCTAAGTTAGCCAACGCAGTTGTTTGCAGCTGGCTCTGTTTTGCATGTGTGGCTCGACCTCAGGTTGGATCCATACAACTATATATAATGGTTGGATCCCATCGTGAGCATTCTTCTCCTCTGCACTTATTTCAGCATGTGTTGTCATAATGGTCCGCTGGCTCGAGAGCAGTCTGATGCTGATGTGTTTACAACAGTGCTTGATATTCTGCTGGAGGAATTAGGGATGTGGGGGGACATATAATGAACAGGCTGCTTAAGTCTGCACTAAATATTTACACAGACAGCTAGCTAGAAGTGATAGAGAGACTTATGCATATTTAAATAAGCAGAATAAGAAATGGCGTGTGTGTGTGTGTGTGTGTGTGTGTGTGTGTGTGTGTGCGTTCATTTGCTCTGGTATATTATGAACTGCAGGGAGGGGAGACGGGGAGAGTGTAGACATTCTGAGGGAGCAGAGTATTGTGTTTAAACTGCTGAGTCATTTGGGTGACACTGTAAAGCTTCTACAACTTGTCTTATTACCATAGCAGTACCCATCCCGCAGTAACCCTGCTGAGAGTGTTAGCTCTTAGAATCATGAGACATTGTGTTTTAACCTTAAGCAGGGGGCGTAATGAGAGATGAAGAGAACACAACTTATCTGTGCTATTTTGTAAGCCAAGCAAGCTCTTCTGGGTTGTTTTCTCTATACTGGATATGGTCTAATACCCACATCTTAAATCACATGGCTGCTATTACTATTATTACAGTAAGTGTTGCTTATTTAGCCGGTTCAAACATCCTCCAGGGCCTAGAAAATGCAGGCAAGCATAGGAATAATAAATCATATCAAATATCAGCTGTTATTGTCAAGCTAGCTATTTATGTAGAGTGAATGTTTTATATGTTAGTCAAATGTTATCTACATTTTAAATGTTTTATAGGTTAAATATGTTTCAAAGTTATAACTACCCCATACTGCTGACCCCTTGCCAAAGCTTCCAACAATGTAAAGACAAACTAAAATCTTAACTTAAAATGCTTGTTTTTTTATGTTTTTTTTTTGTGTGCAATGATTCAATATTCTGTCCATGTATTATGTGTATATCAATGTTTGTTTATTTTTGTACCTGCCCACTTTATTAATTTACTCTACTTGTGTTCCTTCCCCCCTAAGAGGACACTTCCTCTTGCCAGGCCGTGGTTGCTAATAAGAACATATTCTTAAGCAATTTGCCTGGCTAAATAAAGGTTAATAAATGTAAGCCAATAGTTTGTTGTTTGGTTGAATAATATGGAAGGCCTAATCAACAGTGGGTACCTTATCCAGTGCTTAGATATTGTATTGCTTCAAAAAGTACTAATATTGTTGTTATTTTTTAGAAGGAGACAAACAGGATAGTGATCCTTTGCAACAATGATACATTGTGTTTTTATGGTGCCACCACACAAACACAATGTATCATTGCCACATAATGGTGGAGCAGCTGTTGTAGAAACACAGCTCTTTGGAGACTGTGCATGTGAATGTGCGTGTGTGCAGTTCCGGGTCCCTGTGGAGGGTGCTCAGAACGCACCTACAGTACAGTATGACATTGTCTTTTATGCTCTGCTATGTTCAGATGCTGTGGTGGAGAATGTGCTGATGTCTTACCAATGTCACAGCTAGACACAGCACTAGTCTGGGAAGATAGATATATAGATTTGGATGGACTTTTCTTCCCCCAAATTCTCTAAAAGCTATATAGACTGTAGCCACCCAAGTGCTTCCTCCAACAATGTCTTGATAAGATTCCTTTTAAGGCGTAGAAGATTAAGAAAGGCACAAGAGATTTCAGGAAACATTTTTGATATGTAGCTTTCACTACTATACCCTCACTCTCCTTGTATGCTCCTTGTCCTTTCCATACTCCACATACTGTACCAGTGCCTCTGTGTCCCAAAGCTCTTGTGTACGTTTGACTTTAGTCCAATTGGCTGGGCTGCTAATGCAGGTTTGGCTTCATTTGACTGCAGCAGAGGGCCCTCCACTCCATTACAGCAGAGCACAATTCAGTCCATTGCAATAGCAATGCCCTCAAAGCCCAGGAATGGAATAGAATCCCTGTTTCTTTTTTTAAATCAGGTCTGAGCATTGATATCTCCCTTCTGTCAACTGGATTGATGTGCTGCCTCCTCTGCAGTCCTGACAATTGTATCCTTGGAATTTGTTCTGTAAAGATTGTAAACAAGCAAAGCATTTGGGAGATGGGCCCACATTGATCCAGCAGGGGAACGTATCTGCTGTTTCGGGGAGTTTGATGGCTCAGGCTGTAATTCTGTGCGGTTTTTGCGACAGCCTCACATCCCAAATGTGCTCATCCAGGCAAAGGGAAGCCCAGAGACAGCGACAATAAAGCAGTTTGTTTGGCAAGCTGGCCAGGTTTACGGGTGAGTACACAACATTAGGCCTTTGCGTGAGTCATGTAGTTAAATCGATTTACTTGCTGCAGAAATGAGCTGGTTAAATGTACACTCACTCAAGTTTCCACCCGAGAACACTGCAAAATCTTAGCAAGTGCATTTTGTCTTGTATTGCCGGTAAGTACATTGAAAATGACTTGAGAAGCTATCTTACTCTGTTTTGACAAGGTGTTTTGTTTTGAACCACGAAGAGGTAGAGAACTGTGTAAGTCTGAGTGAGCACTGTACGGGGAGGAGTAGAGAGGAGTCACGTGTTCAGTCGGACGCTCGGCGCTCACCTGCGGGAGGGGGATGCACGATCAGTGTGTCAAACTAAAACAACAATGGTTTTGTAATACTGGGTTCAACACACGAGTGTCCCTTTTCCATTCTTCTCTCACAGTTATTCATTGCATTGCCACCATTGCATTGCCACCATTGCATTGCATTGCCACCATGCGATATGTTTAATTACTGCCTACGTGTGTGTCAGTGAAAGAACATGCAGCTGCTAATGGGCTGTAAGGGCAATTGATGTGACCTTATCCCTGGTGCACTTACTGAGAGTACGAGGCTGTTCTGATAAGACCGATTGGGAATGATGCCAAGTTCCATGTGAACAAAACAATAACAGGGCTGATTGAGCAGCGAAGCCCAATTTATTACTGGAACCAAACCTTTGGTCTCAACCTCAGCTAGTATCAAATCATCCTCTTCAACCTTTGCAAATTCTGGTCTGTAGCCTAAAGGACAGTACACTGATGAAGACCTGAGCTAAGGCAACAGGTGTTAGACTAAAGCTTTGTGCCCTTAATCTAAACAAACAAAGAAACATTGAATTATTAGCTCATTGTTACCACAGCCTGAATGGTTTTCTGTTTTTAGTACGCTTTTGTATGCCAAGGTCATTCCCCGTAAGCCTGTACTTCCATTGATAGGTTTGTCTTTATGTAGCCTCTACTTAGACTAAGAGTTACAGTCTGTTTAAAGGTGGAGTAAGTGATTCTGGAGAATATTTGAACCAAAAAAACAAACCCACCCACTTTGTTTTCCATTTGTAGAGCCATGACTGCACACACCTAGCAGACCGTGAGGAGGTATTGACTGAATTTGACAAAGTGTTGGACACAAATAATTTACTTTACCTTTCAACAGATCATGAATAACAAATACAATTCTGGCTAGTGAATGTTTTTCTCTCTTAGGGTATGTTTATACGACCTCAACCCCATGAGCAGTACTGATGGCTGTCTCTGAGCTGTGTGTGACCGGGGCGCCCTCTATGGAGCAGAGGGATGTGGATTTGGACGTATTAGGCTTTCTGGATACTTTCGGGGAGGAAAACAACACCGCTGAGAGATGCTACCGCTCACATTCCCACAGCAGTGTTCTCCAGGGCCTACCCTTTGGAGGAATACCCACTGTCCTTGCCATCAATGTAGTCCTCTGGATGGTATGTACTGTACAGTACAACACTACTAGTTGGCGACCTATTTGTTCTTAGTTGTTGTTAAAACACCTTGGTTTTTCATGCCTTTTATGTAGTATTTTACCTTAGTGTATTTACAGTACCTTTCATTTATCCATTTCTTTGCATTGTGTATTATTAGTATTAATACCATTATTAGTATTATTAGTATACCAGTAATATTAGTATTAATACTATTATTAGTATTATTAGTATACCGGTAATATTAGTATTAATACTATTAGTATTATTAAAGTGAAGCACTTTGTTAATCCTGTCTGTGCTATACAAATACACTTCACTTACTTACATATTTACAAATAAGCTTAAATATTTTTCGGCAGTATTATTATGCCAAGACAAAGCATGAACCCACTCTCTCCAACACCAGGAAATAGAGGGTAATGGTGGGGAGACAGAGGTCCATGTTTTATCAAGGCTTTGAGTGTGAAATCTGAATCTTATTCAGCCTGCTATACTGTAGGCCTAGTCAAGGTTTTACTGATTGATGATGCATCATTGAGACCCACTGTTATCATGGTCCCAGGATTCAATATCATCTAGCACTACTGAGACAACAATTGATGTTGTAGTTAGGTCAAATAATCATTGATTATGTCCCCTCAGTTTTGTATTTGTAAACATTTCACCCAGCACAGTCCAGTTATCACAGTCTTTAACTTATGATTCTCAATGTGAAAACTATTATATAAAATAATGCATAAAAGTGTTTGTTTATTTGTTGTCTCGAGTAGTTCTGTTTTTTCCCTTAGAAGAATAGTGGCTGTTTCACATGCTCATCATTTTTGCACAGTGTGTGTTCATACGTGCATGCTGACCTCTCTCTGGTTGTTTCCAAGACAACCACATACTATCGTGAAGGAAGATGATCGTCCGTTATTGCTGCTGGATTTGGACACATCTATTTGTGCATTTCTAATGAGGCAGCCTTTAACTAGTTACTAGAGGGAAATGTTATGGGACATGTGTTTCGTGCCCGTTTTGAGATGTTAAAAAGAGTGATGTGCATGAATGTGTGTGTGTGTGTGTGTGGGGGGGTTGTCTGTCTAAATTCAGCTACTGTGCTTTGGTGCTTTTGCAGTTCTTGCTGCTAATATTCTCCTGTCTGAGGAAGGCAGCATGGGATTATGGCCGTCTGGCACTGCTGATGGAGAACGACAGGTAAAGAAAAGAGATGCTTCTCTATGATATACAACACTGTCAGAAACATACAGTCAATCTGCTGCTCTCTGCTCTGGACCGTGGAGTAAACCGTCAAGATGGAGCAAGATTTTGTAGAAATCACATTCACTAGTTCTGACACATGGCAGCCTACAGCTCCCTCTCCTGAGAATAAGTGGTACTGCAGGAGCATTGAATTAAGGCAAGGAAAGGCATCTTTATTTATAAAGCACATTTCATACTCGGTGGCAATTCAAAGTGTTTTCCACATTTCAAACAAAGTTCAGGTCCACTTAGCAGTCGACATGATTCTGCGGTTGTTTACTTCTGCCTGACATGAAACGTTTCTCCAGCATGCGTGCAGCCTTGATTAGTTCTGCTTGACCAGCGCCGTTTTCGCAGCAGCCCAGGGTAAACAGCATCTGTATGCTTTGTTAAGCGGCCGACATTCAACGCAATTTGATTATCTGGCCAAAAGTGGCGCACTGTCACATTATAAGGGGGTTTGGCCGAGAGAGACTTCACCACTCACCAGACCCATTCATCACTCTGCCATAATGAATTATAATGTTCAATGTTTATTTCTCTTCTTCATCATATCATTTGAAGCACTGCCTCATCTGTCTGGGATTAATTTTGAGATGTTTAGCAGGGACAAGCACATGTTTACGGTCTGTATGAGTAATGTCTGCCCTGTTGGTTCTATTTATGCTCACACTCCCCTCCAGGAGATTTCAAATTATGGGTCACATCCATAGATCTATATGGGTCACAACGCACTGGTGGGTCACAGACAGGGCAGGCTGGCTGTATTAATGGTGTTTTCATTAATAGAGGCTACTAAATAATGTATATAATAATTTTGGTTTAGTAAATTTGGTTTTTAGCCTGTGTTGTGTTTGATTTTTATTTTATCAGTTGTGATTAATTTACAGTAAATATAAACAGTAAAATCATGACATAAGTTATTGTATAACAATTATTGTATATTTACTGTACCTGGGCAAATGTAACTACTGCATACAGTTGGGGGACACAGTTTTGTGCAGAATACATTAGAGGAAATTAAATAAGGATATAAACTATCATAGTGGTAGCTTCGCGAGACCTTCCTGATCTCACAAGGTCTAATTTCATTTCACTGTGAGTATCTGTCTGGAACCCCTCAATGCAAAAGCTTGTCCATTAGAGCACAATCGGGCCAATCAGGAGCCAGCTGAAGTTTTTCCCAAGATAACAATAACATTGTACGTTTTGGTTTCCTCCAACACTCTAGCTGACTGTAAACATTCTAACATTCAAGTCCAATTGCATGTAAGAAAATCTGATTGAAATGTATTGGCAGTGCCAAAACTGAGAGAGGCTTTTGAATTGACAGGTTCCAGAATGATGCTTGCGGCCCATTCAACCTGTACTGTTCCTTGCGAGATCAGGATGGAATCACGATGCAATCACAGTGACCGTTCTGTCTGTTTTTTACACCTCAGTTTGACATCACTGTTCTATGGAGAACCAAGCGAGAAAGAAAAGTCTCCATCAGAGTCCAGCCCCTCTGAATCCGAGGGCAAGGACATGGTGAGTTTGCTAAATGAGCCTACGTGTTGATGCAGTAAATCGGGCAGTAAATGGCCCAGCAGTCTGAAATGACACATCCTCGGTGGTTGCCAGAGAACTGTCTCGAGCATGACTCAGCTGGCCCAGTATGTGACTCCAGGACACCTGTGTGACAGAGTGAGGTCACTCCCTCCCATGTTAATATGGTTGTAGGACAGACTAGAGTCATTGCCCGATGCCCACACAGAGCTGAGGCTGCAATAAAGACATTACTGCTTCAGGCTAGACCCATTAAAAATATCTATCTGTGCTGTAGGTCATAGCATGTTATGCTAATAGGGAATGCATGCTACAGTTTAGTCATATACTGTCATATGTGCTTATTATTTAATAAGCAAAGCAGGGTTGAATGTTTAACAAATCATGTTCTTTTTGTAGGGCTTCTGCTCTTGGCTTGCGTCACTTTACCATATGAAGTAAGTACAACTACAAGCCCTTTTTAAATGCTTTCACCCTTCCCCCATGATACCTTCCATCTTTTTATTGTTCCTGTCTCTTCAAAGCTGATGTCATCCACTAACATAAACTCACTATCCATTGAATATTTTCACTTGCTCATGTTTTACTCCTCTTTGCCAATTATGCCTTTAAAGAGGGATTTCTACAGTGCCTATGGTTTCCATGGTATTATTTTAGAGTTTGGGTAGTTCTGTTTTTAGCCCTCATGCTAGTGGCTCACCCTGGGATCCCTGGGAAGAACAAACCCACCCTGTGTGTTCTCAATGTGTGGGCCTCCACCAATACTGCATGGACCTCCTGTTTTCTTTTATGACATGGGTTTCCTGAACCTCCCGCCCCGGGCTGTTCTGGGTAACCACAGCATTTGGCACCCGAGTAGCTGTGGCACAATTTTACTCGTTGCGCTGCATGAGTTCTAGGCCCATTTGTCATCATAGCGACTGCTCTTGTGTCTTAATTGTACCTTACGATGACACACCCCTCTGAATATGGTTACATCTGTGTGTGTCAGGCTCTGTGTCGATCCCACAGCTTATGTTGGCCTGTGCTGTTGACCCCGCCCCTCTCTCACCGTTGGTTTTGTTGTGTTTTGGCAGGGATGAGGAGATCCGTAGTAAGTGCGGCATTGACGCAGTGACGTACCTGTCTTTCCAGCGCCACATCATCCTGCTCATGACCGTGGTCTGCCTGCTGTCTTTGGCTGTCATCCTGCCCATCAACTTTTCTGGGAACCTCCTGGGTAATTTTTCACTCACAAAGGCCCAGCCAGCTCCTGAAACTCAGATGTATGGGACAAGGGAAAGAGGCATGGTTACACAGACAGACATGCACATGCTGTGCTATACACGTGCCAAAAGTATGTTAGTTTGAATGAGCTGCCTAGAATGGGAGGGGAGGATATTTTGCAAGTGTCTTTCAGCAGTTGATAAATAAGGGAAATTAAAAAGTTAAAGATATAATATATGTATAACTTAAAGTAAGCGCTTACTGTGTTGCATTTGCAGCAGGTATTAGATAAATATGTTGCTAAGTATATGTTAAGCGATACTTCTAGCTAAGTCAGGCACATCCTGACCACTTCATGTCCTGACACTAGGAAAATAAATAGCTGTAATAAAAGTAATAGCTCATATTTTATCACAACAATCGTTCACTTGGAAATTAAACTGAAAAACACATCAACCTGGATATTATAATAATAATGACAAGGAAACCTATTTGAGGAAAATGCAAAACACGCACACAAAGACATCAATTCAGCAGTTTTGGCACCGGAGCACTTGTGGTTTTTAATCAAACTGCTTGTGTAGAAAGTTCAGAATAAATGATCCCTCATTTCCTTTTAACACACTCATGTAGGTGTTAGAGGTAAAGATAGTGCTCAAACCCCAGAGCTAAATAGCAACAGAAATGCCATTTAGCAGTTGGTTGTGTGGTAGTAGAAAGCCGTGACTAAGCCTTCCCATATGGAATGTAGACCAGATCCATTATGGGGTACTGTATATGGTAACCTGGGTTGTCCACAACCATTTTACAACTGTTGGCTGTCATCTTATGGACCAGTGTGTCATTGGGTAATTAAATAAACCAACACAATTTATGAGCCAAGGGAGTCATGGCAACTGTAAAACAAAGGGTGCCCAAACTAACATAGCCGGCATAATGTTAATCTTCAGATCTTAATCTTTATTTTTATTGTTAAGTTATTTTGAATCAATAGAGTTCTCTGAGAAGTTAAATTGTATAATTTAAATAAACATGTTAAGTTGCCTCATCCACCAGGAATATCAAAGTTAGATTCTTTGAGTTATTTGCAACCTAAATAAAAGTCTTGCAATTTGTCTAAATTAATTATTTCTACAGAAGACAGTGCAGAAAACTTTGGAAGAACGACGCTGGCTAATGTTAGTGCGAAGTAAGTTGACTTTTATGATTTCTTGATCCTCTGAAACATCCCAGAGCCACAAAAGTGAAGCCACACCAAAGACCTATGCAGGCATACAGATTACTCACCGCAGTGTTTTGTGTCCCTGTAGAGACCGTTTTCTGTGGCTCCACAGTGTGCTCGCTCTGGTATACTTCCTCATGACCATGTTGTGCATGGCCCACCACTCCGTACGCCTGGAGTACAGAGAAGATGAGAAGGTCCGTCAGTAATGGTTGTGCTATAGCCCCTTCTGTCCTACAGCTCAGGCAATAATTATTTCATGAGTAGTTGTTGTACTGTAGAACATTTAGAACATGTAGAACACAAGTGTCCCATGATATACTGTATTTTCTATGTTTATTAAAATGTTTAGGGGCATGTACAATGCACCCTGTTGCCACTGTCTACCACCTTTTGGTTACTAACTAACTAATGGTTAATCAATTGGTAGTTTCCGTTGTATACTGGAAGATAATTGGTGAGCTAGCTGGTTGTTTGCTGTCTGTCATAGGTAGCCAGAACACTGATGATTACTTGCATCCCTCGAGAGATCTCAGATCCAGGACTCATCACCAAACACTTCCAGTAAGGCCTGTTTTCTGTTTGATTCTATATAATAATGATAGATTTCAAAGGATATAATGTATTCTACAGTATTTTCTGGTCACTAGAAGTTAGAGCAATACAAATGATGTATCCCACATTATGCTAACATTAATAGTGTTATGCACAATAATGCTTTTAAAATGCAATTTTAAACTGTGCTATGAATTAGTAATTTTTAAAACTGGATTTGGGTCAAAACATTAATAAATACTTATTAATAATTGAATTTCGCTGTACAGGTGTAAACAGTTATTGTCTTACTTCCCTTAGTGAGGCCTACCCCAGCTGTACTGTAACTGACATTCGATTCTGCTTTGACGTCCACAAGCTGATGAAGCTGGATTTAGAGAGGTACAATCACCATTTTTGAATATAAAGTTCACCATGAGCTGTGATTTTGTGATTCATCCATGGTCTATGTCTTCCAGGAGGAAGGCAATGAAAGGCAGGCTGTATTTCACCACCAAGGCCCAGAAAGATGGGAAGATTATGATTAAGACCAATATCTGGGCTCAGATATTCTGCTGTGACATATGTGGCTTTGAGCAGGTATTTGTCACACCTCTCAGCTCACACCTGACAATGTAAGCCTAGTGCATGCATAGTTGTTGTATTACCACTAGGTGGCACTGTAGTCCAGAGTTAAGCTTATGCAGCAATATCAAAACACCTTGCCTACAGTAGGTAAATCTATTGGGAAATCAAAATAATTATTACATCAAAAAAATGTATTTAATCTACTCAATAATTTGTTTTCCATCCTTATTCTGCAGGTAGATGCTGAGCAATACTACAGCGAATTAGAAGAGAAGCTGACAGATGAGTTTAATGCTGAGAAAAATCGTATCTCTCTGAAGAGGCTGGGCATAGCCTTTGTCACCTTTCGGGATGAGAGGATGACTGCTGTGTGAGTGATTTTGCCATTTAAAATCTAGGTCACACCTCACCGCGACAGGTAACTGTTATGATAAAGCAGGTTCTCCTTCAGTCAGTATGTTTCCTCCTCAGGTTGAGTTTACTCATTTTTCACCTGGCACATTATGAGTGTTTGGTCACAGGAACTAACTAAACGAAATCCCCAACCCTTTTAAATCCACGATGCATTGGACCAACGCGGCGTGCAATGCACAGTAAACATGTAACGGGTTATGTATTGCTTTATGCACACAGTATAGTGAAGGACTACAGGCGCGTGCGATGTCGTCGCAGACCCCAGCAGTCCAGCATCACCACTGTGGTGCAGTCTCACAGCTGGGGGGTGAGGTATGCACCTGCACCCAACGACATCATCTGGTGAGTCCATAGCGAATGACAATGCAGATATTCTTTATTTTTATTTATTCAGGATGTTTTGATTGATGGCCGCATAAGTAGCATTGTTCTATCCATCTGTTGTTTTTAATTGCAGCGTAATTATTCAGATTTATGGACCTGCTGTGGCTCTGTCTGGGAGGGAAGCTGATAGAAATACTGTTTACAGGGTCTAGTGATACCGTAGCTGTTATGGAGCAGGATTGCGGAAGCACTCGCGTGTCCCTGCTGGCCTACGTACAAATGCCTTGTTCTCTCTTGTGTCTCCCCTGCTGTCTGTCTCCATTGTACCAGTGTCTGAATAAACAGTGGAAATTGCTAGATCAGTGTGAGTGGGCTGTCCACTCCTCTTGAACAAAATACAGGAAAAACACACATTACAAAGCACTCTGTAAACCATTTTCTCCTGTGATTCACATAATAATGACTTGGCATTTCTCAGCATTTTTATGTTATTGTTATCAAATAAAAACTGTGGCTTGGTTGCGCAATTACAAAACTGATCATATCAGTACGTAATTTGTTAAATGAGCCATAATGCATGTGCTTTGTCAAGCAATGCTGTTAGTAGCTCACGCTACTGATATTATGTAATATGTGAGATATATACGCTACATATGCGTATGTAAGAGATGGCAGCACTCCCTGTCTTTACTTCATGCTTCATTGGCATCTCTTTCTTTTTCTGTTGATCTCTCTCTCCCTCTCTCTCTCCCTCCCTCTCTCTCTCTCTCTCTCTCTCTCTCTCTCTCTCTCCCTCTAGCTTGTTTTTGTATCTGTACAAATGTGTTTGCACTGAGAAGGAGCAGAAAGCATGAGTTGAAACTGACTGATTGATTTTATGCAAAAGATTTCCTTTAAAGAGAACATCATGTAAAGCACAATCAGGCGATTGTGCTCTACTGAACCAAAACTGACAAAATGTGTGTGTGGGGGATGGGGGGGGGGGGGAGTAGAGAACAGTGCACACCTACGAGAACGAGTTCCTCGTCAAGTCGCCGGCCCGCTGGGCGGTCCGAGCTGAGCTTTCTGTTGTTTGTGTTTTGTTCCCAGGGAGAACCTCTCGGTGTGTGGCTCGCGCTGGTGGCTGCGCTGTGTCCTTCTCAACATCCTCCTCTTCCTCCTCCTCTTCTTCCTCACCACGCCCGCCATCATCGTCAACACCATCGACAAGTTCAATGTGACGCGGCCCGTGGACAGTCTTCGGGTCAGAGATGGACAGGCTCACACGTTGTATGCACTTAGGAGGAGATCTGGAGGGGCCTTGGGCTGAGGCCGTGAGCCAATGTGTCTGCTTTCTCCACACAGAACCCGGTCATTACCCAGTTCCTGCCCACCCTCCTGCTGTGGGCGTTCTCCGTGCTCCTGCCCTTCCTCGTGTACTACTCAGCCTTCTTTGAGTCCCACTGGACCAGGTACTGAGCAGCCCTCCACCACCCTCCTCCGCTCTCCTCTGAAGTGGAAATGTCTTTCTGCCTTTGCTCTCAACTCTCGTCCTTTCCCATCTTAATTATATTGCTCTCTCACCCTCTTGTCGTTCTCCCTCCCTGCTGCTGTCGGTCTCCCCGCGCTATTATCTTCCGAGCGGGTTGTCATAGCGATCACCATACGGGCACATAGATATGTGCTGTAGGTGCCGCGTATGGAGAGACAGCCTCGCGCGGCACCTAGGAGCTCCTCGTCTTTGCGTAACCGCCCCCACAAATGTGTGGTGCGAGGCGCGATGTGCCGAGGGCCGAATGCAAATGGACCCTAGACGGGTGTGAAAGCATGTAGCCTGTGCTAATGAAGCCAGCCAGCTTTTCAACAAGTTCCCCCGGCTTTCACAGTGGAGGAGCAATTTGTAGTAGTTGCATATTGACAGGCGCCGTATGCGCGTGTCTGCATGTTGATTGTGACTGTGCAGGTTTGAAATGACTTGATGTGTTACTGATCCTCAGGTCTTGTGAGAACCAGGTAGTGATGCACAAATGCTTCTTGCTGCTGGTCTTCATGGTGATTATCCTGCCTTCACTTGGCCTGTCCAGGTACATCTAGTCCTATACTGATTCATACTTCTATAACTTGGAATGATTCTAATATTTTCTTTTTAGAATGTATCAAACAACAACAACAATAACAAAAAAAACAGTAACAAAGTTGAACCAATAGCATATGTAGTGAAATGAATGTTTTTCTGCCCTTAGCCTGGATGTCTTCTTCAGATGGCTCTTTGATGTCAATTTCTTGGATGAGAAGGATGTCAAATTCCAGTAAGAATTGCTATTCTGTTAAAGGGACAGTCCTCGGTTATAGCGCCACAGAACTCCACATTTCTTATCCATCTAACTGCATGCAGCTGTAGGGTGAGAGAGGAGGGGTAGAGAGGGGCTTGCACACCACCAAACTCAACACCAAACACAAATTGAGTACTGTACATTTTCCATGACGATTACGTCATTTAGCGGACACATTTATCCAAAGCAACTTCAAATAAGTAGTATAAGTATAACTAGGGGTAGATAATGATTAGACATGTTAAATATAGGCCAAATCTGGGGGCTTAAAACTAATACAGGAGTCGAACATCCAGACCACTGGACTACCTTGCCCCGTTTAAACTACTTGACATTTAACATTTAACATTAATTAACATTACTGAACATTATGGGCCTCTGTAAAGATATTTGGTTTGTAAACAACCTCTCAGACGCTATCTTCTCCAACCCCCCCACACACACAGGTGCGTGTTCCTCCCTGACAACGGGGCCTTCTTCGTCAATTACGTCATTACGTCCAGTCTGATCGGCACGGCCATGGAGCTGCTACGCATCCCGGCGCTGATGGTGTATGCCGTCCGCCTCTGCTTCGCCAAGTCCAAGGCCGAGCGCATCCACGTCAAGCGGGTCAGCCCAGCTCCGCCCTCCGTCCTCCTTTTACGTAAAAGGCTGTAAGGTGGCCATGTTCAAACCCTGCTGCGTCTTTGTGTTCCCTCCTGTTTGCAGAGCCAGGCCTATGAGTTCCAGTTTGGTCTGGAGTACGCCTGGACCATGTGTATCTTTGCTGTCAGTATGACCTACAGCATCACGTGTCCCATTATAATGCCCTTTGGTAAGCATGGTTTGATACAAGTGTGGGCAGGGCACCACCTAATGGTTTTTAAGGGAGGCTTTTTAGGGGAGCGAGATGATTTAAGTTTTTACTGGTGATTGTCTTTTTTTTATTTTTATATGTTTTCAAAATGTGCATACATATTTAAACGCAAATTAAGTTTTACATTGTTAGTCGTGTCATTTGTGCATGCAAACTATGTGCCACTTTAATTGGTGGTGTTGATGGACCAAAACGGTTGACAACCACTGCAGCGCATTCATCTAGTAACACTGATTGCCTTCCATCTTTCTATCCACTTTTTTTTTTTACTACTCTGTATATGTGGCCTATGTGTGCTGTACTGTATGTGTGTATGTGTGGGTCTGTGCGTGCATGTGGGTGAAGTGTCTCTCCAAATACTGTAACCTCCCGTCCCTCTGCTGCCTGCCAGCCCTGTGCAGACTGTGTGAATTTGCTCTCAGAGTCTTAAATGCTCAGACACAGCGAGTTGGCAGCCAGACGCCCACTCCACTCTTGTCTGTGCCCAGAGCTCAACAAGCCACAGCTCACTACTAAACTCACTACTAAACTCACATGGTAGAAACCCACTGACCCTCGTCTTTTACATGCGTTTAAGCATTAAGTGGCCCTTAATGCTTAAAACATTCTTTTTCAGTTGGTGACCCTCAGTTTCTTTTTTTTTACTAACTTGATTGGCTAATCTGACTCAGAGTTGGAGGATGGGTCAGAGAACATTGTTTCTAATCCAGAAATGGCATCACAGCTGAAAAGACTTTTGGCTAAATTACCAGATTTCAACATTAGTAGTAACAGGAATAAAACATACTTTTACACAGGACACTTTAAACCAAGGAGAGTAATGTAGGACTTGTGATGTAAAGTGTACAACAGCTGGTGTGTGTTCACTGAATCCTTCTCCTAGGCCTGGTGTATGTCATCCTGAAGCACATGGTGGATCGATACAACATCTACTATGCATACGTTCCCACCAAGCTCAGCCAACACATCCATAGAGCAGCTATCAGCCAGGTCATTGTGGCGCCCATCCTCTGTCTGTTCTGGCTGCTCTTCTTCTCTGTGCTCCGATTAGGTAGGGCCACACTACGCTCCTCATCCTCAGTGTCCCTGTCTACTGTTGTTTCTATAGGTGTATTATAGGCATACAGTCAAGTGTAGCAATCTGGCACCAATGTTACAGTATGCTACCATCTGTGTTCATAGGCCCTGTGCATCCCATCACCCTCTTCACCTTTGTGTCCCTGCTGTCCTGTGTCATCCTATCAGTCTTTCGCTTGTGCCTTAGGAAGCACCCTGACAAGTCAACAAGCTATCAGGTCAGTTTCTACTGCACCTTCATGGCATTTCCTCAATGGACTCTCCAGCAGCTACAGGACCAGTTTATACAGTATACGTTATATACACAATGCACTGTGGCTCTGGACTGTACTATATTAAACTATACAATAGTACTGTATCAAAGTCACATTTCTTCAAACGTGTTATCCACGGCTCAACGTACAGCAAGAAGTTGTTCATGTTTTGGAAATTGTGACCCATGAACAAGTTTTTTCAACAGCATAGCGCAGCACCATTTAAGTATTTACCAGCTCAGAGCATTGATAAATGTTAAAATCATCAAGCAATCCACCCAAAACATCTCTCTTGTCTTCCCTGTCCCTCACTATTTTTCATTGTTTGTTTGCTCCAGATGTCTGACCAGCCAGCAGAGGGGGCATTCAGTGAAGCAGAAAGGACCACTGTCACCTCCACCACCCCCTCTAATGTACAGTTCAATGCTCTTTAAAAAGTCATTGTGTTTTTTTTGTAGTAAAATATGATTTGATCTGACATTATAATACTGCACATACTGTACCAAAGTCCTTATAAGCAAGTCTGACCACATTAGGGAAAGAGCCATAACACCACTTTCAATGTGTACAATCACGAGTCAAACCGGATAGAATATAAACACTAAATCGGAGGAGTACAGTCAGACAGTATAGAAGAGACGACTGCTTCATGAATTCTGGAACAAATGTACCAAATGATTTAAGTGTTTATATTCTATCCGAATGATGATTATTTCACATTATTATTATTATTATTATTATTATTATTATTATTATAGTAAAATAATTATCTATCTCTCTTCCAGTTGTTTGTTGCATCTGTGTTGTTGGAGCCAGAGCTGGTTTTGACACCCATGCCCTCCCCAGCGCACCAGCGCTACGGGGCCATGGCTCGCTCGCAGAGCTCCAGCCATGTTCCAGGAGGGGACGAGGACCCAATCCAGACCCATGAGACAGAGATAAAAGACCCCCCAGACTCCTACTGCTCCCTCATGGACAGCCCAGTGGGCTACCATTAGCATAACCGCCGCCAGTGTATGTCCATGTGTCCTGTAGTTTGGGCAACACAGAAAGCTAAATGCCACGACGCTGCGTTTTTTTCGCCTCAGGCCTCAGACTGCAACTCAGCTGCCTCAGACCCTCATACTAGACCGAACCCCTCAGGACAGGTTAGAACCCAATCAAGAGTCCTCCCTGCATCACTGTGGGATTGTGGGAGAATGATGGCTGTGAACCTCAAAAATGTACAGAGACCAAAATCCCCCAAACTGACTGTCTCATAAACACAAACATCTCGCGGCTTTCCATCGAGGGCACATCACCCTACATACATGTCCACCTACTTCACAATTAGCCGTTCTACTTCTTTGCTGTTATTCCATCCGCTTTCTGGGTCTGAGATGTGTCTGTGTGGAGTTAAATGCACTGATCATGACCCTGTTGGAAATACCTTTTTGTTTAGATAGCAGAGACACACACTGTCCATGTGTGTCTTGCAGACATGAGTTGAGGTGAAAGTTCCCATTTTAAGCGGGTGGTGTGAGCAGGCCTACCCCGACAGACTGACAGACTGGTCTTGGCACGGGCAGACCTAGTTCCTCTGTGGCAGAGCACAGTGAGGCAGAGGGTGAGGGCAACAAGTTGTGAAGCCATCTGCAGTGAGAGAGCAGACAGCCGGAGAGCAGAATGGTTCTCAGAGATGTAATATACAAACACTCTAGAGGCACAAGAGGCTTGTTTGTAACCATGGCTTGTTGTAATTACCATTTAAGGTCGCTATTTTTGCTATTAAATTGGTTGTTGTACGTGGTGTCCTTGATATTGTGCTTTGGGTTTTGGGTGGGGCTACTGTGTTTTTTTTGTTTTGTTTCTTTTTTGTCGTTGTTATTTCTCTGTTCCCTCTTAGTCCGGCAGAATGGTCAGTACCTGCAACCTTTGATCAGTTGGCTTTATTTATGTAATGTTTATGAGCTAGGTTTATTTACTGGGAAGCTACAATAATCATTCAACTTTGATATGCCTTGGACTTTGCGTTCATTGTATTAAGACAATAATGTAAATGAAAATAAAGACAATTTACATTTTTTGACAATTGAATTAATATTTTAAAAGGACACTCCTTGACATGTGTCTACAATTACTCAGCTATACCCTCTAAATGTACTCCTTCCCCTACAACCCTATAGCATACACACATCTCTACCCTTTCCCTTCCGGCCACATACACATTGAAACGTGTAAAATATACAGTAAGTGGTGAGGTGGGTTACTAGTTGAGCCCCTTGCATACTGCACGCAGAGCGGGTGCGCAGCTGAGGCTTAAGTGTTTTCAGAGACTTTTCTCCGCCTTACTTTGCACACTTCCCACCCAAGTTGCACTGCATTGAACATGCAGTAGGAACATAATATGCATGTTTTAGGACACTTATGTAGAATCATTACATTATGAAAACTAAATGTGAACTGTAAAAATTAATCATACAAGCAACAAAGTTCTATGAATACAACTTTCAACAACTGCAGTATCAATAAAATGGTGGGGGTGGGGCTAAGAAACAAGCAAAATGGTTTTTGCTTGTTAATATTTTCCTGCTTCTACGATGTACTATACTATAATTTTACAACAATGCTATACAAACATGCAAGGTGGAAAAAATATTGTAGACTCCAGGTGGGGGGGGGGGGGGAAGCATCAGCTCTGCGACCAGCATCTGCCTCGGGTGCATTGTGCAAACATTTAACCCTCGTAATGTACTCGTAATATAGTATTTAGCCACACGGCGGCGCCATCTGGTTGTGTATGATTTGTGTGTTTTTCAATTGTCATTGCTGAGTGTATTTATTTATTTATTAATAATTTTTTTATGTATT
>JAODUG010031202.1:0-12188 GCA_027564795.1 Aphredoderus sayanus
GCAGGTCAAACAGCAGATCCTATATTGACTATACTCTACTGTATATCTGTCTGCATACTGCATGTGCAGGTCAAACATCAGATCCTATATTGACTATATTCTACTGTATATCTGTATCTGTCTGCATACTGCATGTGCAGGTCAAACAGCAGATCCTATATTGACTATACTCTACTGTATATCTGTCTGCGTACTGCATGTGCAGGTCAAACAGCAGATGTGTCCTACGCTCCATGTGGATTCGTTCCTCTATAATGAAGAGCAGCTGGACTCTCTGGTCGCTGACGGCAAGCTGAGCCGCAGCTACTGTCTAAACTGTGGCTCACAGCGCATTGCTCCTCTGGGTGAGCCCTGAGTAAAACCAAACACACCTAAACACCACCATAACTCAACTCACCTAAACCCCACCCAACTCACCTGAGCACCACCCAACACACATAAACCCCACTCAACTCATCTAAACCCCACCCAACTCACCTGAGCACCACCCAAAGCACATAAACCCCACCCAACACACATAAACCCCACTAAACTCACCTAAGCACCACCCAACTCACCTGAGCACCACCCAACTCACCTGAGCACCACCCAAAACACATAAACACCACCCAACACACCTAAGCACCACTCAACTCACCTAAGCACCACCCAACTCACCTGAGCACCACCCAAAGCACATAAACCCCACCCAAAGCACATAAACCCCACCCAAAGCACATAAACACCACCCAACACACCTAAGCACCACCCAAAGCACATAAACCCCACCCAAAGCACATAAACCCCACCCAACACACCTAAGCACCACCCAAAGCACATAAACCCCACCCAAAACACAAAAACACCACCCAACTCACCTGAACACCACCCAACACACAAAAACACCACCCAACTCACATGAACACCACCTAACACACACAAACACCACCCAATGCACCCGAAGGCTGGAATTTATACTAATAATATTATGACAATGGGTGTTTCAGTTATAAGGTAGGATATTATTTGTAATATGTTTTGTATTATATTTCTGATATATATTATGTTTTAATGACATTTATTATAAACTGTGAATACCGGTAATATACAGTAATATTGTGCTGTTTACAGAGCTCATCTCTCATTCGTTCTCCATCTCTGAGCTCCAGTTTCTGTTCCAGTTCGTTCTTCCAGATCTCTCTGGGAAAGTGCTGCTGGATGTCGGCTCAAGGCTGGGAGCTGTGTTGTACGCGGTGAGACTCCAGTAGAATACAGAACACACTGAATGTGTAGTTGGATAGAGCAGAGTAGAATACAGTAGAACACACTGGCGTGTAGTGTACTACACTAGAATATACAGGATTAGAACACTGTTACTGTAAAGGAGATTGCACTGGTACCTTAGATGTCACTGGTACAGTGCACTGGTACCTTAAATGTCACTGGTACAGTGTACTGGTACCTTAGATGTCACTGGTACAGTGCACTGGTACCTTAAATGTCACTGGTACAGTGCACTGGTACCTTAGATGTCACTGGTACAGTGTACTGGTACCTTAGATGTCACTGGTACCTTAGATGTCTCTGGTACAGTGTACTGGTACCTTAGATGTCACTGGTACAGTGTACTGGTACCTTAGATGTCTCTGGTACCTTAGATGTCACTGGTACAGTGCACTGGTACCTTAGATGTCACTGGTACCTTAGATGTCACTGGTACAGTGTACTGGTACCTTAGATGTCACTGGTACCTTAGATGTCACTGGTACAGCATTAAGGAGGACCTGCCACACCATGTCACTGAACCTGCCGTGCGTGTATGCGAGCATGTGTGTGTGTGTGTGTGTGTGTGTGTGCGTGTGTGTGTGTGTGCGTGCGTGCGTGCGTGTGTGTGTGTGTGTGTACGTGTGTGTGTGTGCGTGCGTGTGTGTGTGTGTGTGTGCGTGTGTGTGTGTGTGTGTGTGTGTGTGCGCGCGCGTGCGTGCGTGCGTGCATGTGTGTGTGTGTGTGTGTGTGAAGGGGTACCTGTACAGTCCAGCCAGGCTGCTCGGGGTTGAAGTGACAGAGGAGTTTGTCGTCCTGCAACGGAAAATCATCCAGAAATACGACTTCACCGATCGCATCACTGTATGACATCACTGTATGACATCACTAACTTCTCCCACCTGCCCTCCCCTCTATAAGTGTGTGTGTGGTCAGGTGTTAAATACAGACGTGTGTGTGTGTGTGTTTAGGTGCTACACACAGATGTGTGTGTGTGTGTGTTTAGGTGCTACACACAGATGTGTGTGCGCAGCAGGATCTTGTCTCCAGCGTTGATGTTCTGGTGATGAACAACGTGTTTGAGTTTTTCATGGAACCCAAGGACCAGATCAAGTACAAACACAGACACACACACACACAGACACACACAGACATACAGTAGATGTATATGTATGTATTTCCATATACAGTATTTACGCAGCTACAATACCAGTAGAGACAGTAGAATACACACTACCAGTAGAGACAGTAGAACACACACTACCAGTAGACTGTTGTCTATAGAGCCTGGAGTTTCATCATCCAGACATTCAGGAAGAAAGATGCACTTCTGGTCACTGTACCCAGCCTGAAGGAGGCGCTGTCTGCCCTGCAGGTAACGCATGCACACACACACACACACACCCACATACAATATGTTTGTAGTATTATTTTAGTAGTTCTTGTACAGTTCAGCAGGTCCATAGTGGTTCATGTACTTGTGGAACTTGTCCTGCAGGTGGAGCTGGACCCAGGCTGGGTGGTGGAGGTTCCCCTGAACTATGAGGTGTACCTGGGGAGGGAGATGGACCCAGAGGCTCTCAGAAACATCCACCTGTACCGTGTGCTGTGATCCTCACACACCCACTCTGCTGGCTGCCTCTACCAGCCAGCCACACAGGAATTAGAACCTACAACCACAACGTCACAAGCCTGTTTTCATGTGACGGTTCAGGCACAACACGCGAACAAGACACCTTTTCTCAAAGTTGTGAATATTAAAATGCACTAGTTACATTATTGACGTGTTAAAGTATCAGAATCTGATACATAGATATGGACTCTGTGAGCTTGGTTTAATTTAAATGGGTTTAACTGTTTTTCAGTATAAATTAAAATATTTATATAAATTATAATATTAATTTCTTACATATCTTTATTGTATTCAGATATACTGTATGTTCAGTGTGATAATATAAAATCTGGAAACCACCCTCTGAATACTGTCTAATATATATGTTTTAATATTCTGCCTTATTTTTCCAGAAGAGTCAATAACTGCAAATAAACATTATGTGATCATACAATATTTGATAGTTAAGCCTAGCAAACACATTGCCATGACATTCTTTAGACAGCACACTTAACAATAATATTAGATATCTGTAAATTCTATAACTGTAAACAAATACCTAGAGGGAGACAGATCATGTAATGTATTTAATCAAATAATTCAGTTATATGCCTTACTTTAAACAGTAAAACCAGAAGTCTTTGATAAAAATTGCCAGTACATTTTACTTATTACAACATATTACTTATTGTTGTAGAACATTATCACCTATCTTGATAACTTCTATATTCACACAAAGTAAACAGATTCATAATTTGTGTCGCAATCAGTAATAAAGATGTATCTTTTGCACAATAAATATTTTAACTAATATTTAATTGCTAAACATCTGACTGGTTTCTAAGTTAGTTCTAAATGACTGGCAAGCAGAATGAGCCAATCAGGGTGACTCACAACACTGAGTCACACCCACACTCGTGTCCTCGTTTTCAGCTGCGTTAGAGATATCTATGTAATCAGGAACGAAACATTATCAACTTATTTGACTGTTTTTTTCTTTTGTAAAGTTGTTAGAATAATGATTGCATACATTCATGAAATTGTTTGTAGACCTATCCGTAATTTGTTCAGATTATGTGTTGTTATGTTTGTGTCAAAATACCAGTAGGAATACATTTAGTTTTTTAGTTTTTTTTTTGGATTGTCTGTAAAGCTTTTAAAAAGTATTGTTACAAGCAGAGACTGAAATACTTAAGGTTTCTTTGCGTTATAACGTATTCCATAATTACACAGGCCTACAAATACACTTGTTACCTATAGTCTTGGTGTATATTTACTTAATTTGAACGGTATATTTAAGTTAGTTAAATTGAATTAGTCCACTTTCTACCAGTAGTCATGTCGTCTTATTTAAATGTGTTAAATAGGCTATGTTAAATGTCAGTTCAATCTGCTCTAGCCTGGAGATGACGTTGAAATCTCCCAGGTTCCGGTGAGTCCCTGAACTCACCATCAGGAAAGCGGATGAAAGTTGTCGTCAACAAGGCGCGCTAGTCGGAACAAGACAAACGGAGTTTATGATTATCTCTTTTTTATCGCATAACTCGGTAAAGACCAATTCAAACTTTTACTTTTAACAGTATATTTGTACTATTTTGCTTGTTTTTGAGCGGGTTTACCCGCCAGTTTGCCGAGATCAGTCCTTTAAACGGGACGGTTGGTTTGATCAATGAGCACGTTTCCATGTGAGCAGATTATCGGTTAACAAAGGGATTTGCCGGCCCGGTACCGGACACATTTATGAACACAACTTTATACATCTACTATATAGCTTATATTAACTTTATGGTCCTAAATTGACCTTGTCTCACTTCCTCTGTTTTAAAGCTGTAGTGTCGTGATCCACCTATAGGGACTGTCTAGATAGTATAGCCTCTTAAAGATCTTGAGTAAATGTACAGTACTCTACTTCACTAGGCCTACTGTTAGAGTAGGTTTTTATTTTGTATTTCACTTTCTGTTTCCAAGCCATGACTATATTTTCCTTTCGCAACCTTGTTGGCCTATGGTATTGCAACACATGAATGTCCCATCCATGGGTAACAAAGTTCTAATCTGGTCATATCTCAGTGTTGTGAAACCAGATGCCGCTTCTACACAGAAGACCGTTCACCAGGCAGAGACCACCCGTGGACCTGAGACCCGAAGAGGAAGTCTTCCTCTGCAAGATCACCCATGAAGTGTTCAGGACCTACGAGTATGTACTCAGTATCACATGATATTGACAGTAACAGTACCGGTACATTCTCATGTTTCACTGTAAAATGATCCATATCCTTCATACTAATGTCATTCTGCAAGATGAACAATGAAATATTCCAGTTTATTTTTAACCTATAACAAGTTATTTACACCTCCCAGGTAAAATTCATGGCAGACAGAGTATTTGTTGTTGAAAGTAGTGTTTATGCATAATGTAATTTTAGGATACTGTAATAAGCAAAAACCTTCTTTAATTTCCAGGTCTCTCTCCCAGTGTTTTATTTATTTTCTATTTATTTTGGAGTGGGTAGAATAGACAACAATTGAATTCTGAATCAGCCTTCCGAAAACCTGTTTTAATCCATGAGGTATTAGAGACATGCAACTACTATACAACATTAGTACACAACTACTAACCTAGTAAATACTAAGAAATATAGTAAGTGAAGTTTGACATTTTTACAATGTGGTACTTTATCAAATGCTTTTATCCAAAGCGACTAACTATTACTATAGATAGTGGTAGATATCTTGCTCAAGGATGCTCACAGGTAGACAGACCAGTTATTGAACCCACAACCTTTTATCTGGGTTAACTAACCATTTGCCTATCTTGCCTAAAAATAATGTTGACAAGCTCACGAAAGGGTTTTAACCATTACTTAACTTTCTATGTTACATAACTGTTAAGTTATTTAACCCTCCCGCTGTCCTATGGGTCAAAATAACCCGGTGCACTAGCCAGTAGCGGGCGCCAACCACAACACGGACATATGACTTTCCGTGGTTGGCTGCTGAAATGCCTTAGGACAGCAGGTGTGTTAAAGAAATGAACCACTAGGTTAGTTAACCATGCTACGTTAATTACGTTACGATACGTTAATTCACCCACGCTAACAAATGCATTAGATGTTAGCCAGATTGCTAGCCTTTAATCCCACTTGACTATGGCTGCTAACAGACAAATGGACATCTTGTCTTATTAAGGCTCTGGGCTATTATGGGATGTCTTTTCTTTCTTTTCCCCTCTCCTCAGTGAGTTCTTTGAGAGAACCATCCTGTGCAACAGCCTGGTATGGAGCTGTGCGCTGACGGGGCGAGCGGGCCTGACTTACCTGGAGGCCGTGGAGAGCGAGCGGCGGGCGCAGCAGAGCCTGCAGAACTTCCCCCAGGCGCTGGTGGTGCCCTTGCTCCACCTGGTGGCCGTCAGCCGCCGCTGCAGACTGTCGGAGCTGTGCGAGGACGTGCACACCTTTGTCAGGGAGCGCTTCTTCCCCGGGGAGGTCGTGGACGTCGCAGATCGCCAAGGAAACAGGTACGCTTGCGTGCACACACCCACACACTGTCATATCTGAGTTATCAGAGCTCTACAGCCTTCAGCAGTGAGCTAACGTGTGTGTGTGTGTGTGCGTGTCCAGACATGTGTGTGAGGTGCTGGAGGTTCAGTCTCCACATTCCAGCTGTAACGCAGCGACCAGCAGCAAGCGACCAACAGGGGGCGACACCATTGTCATCAGTGACAGTGATGAAGAGTCCCCCCACCCCCCTAAACCCCCCAACATCCCTCTCAATGGGTCAGTGCTTCTGTTTCATAGGGTCACAATATATAATGTATTCACTTTGTGTAATTCATTTGATTACTGTGTAGATTACATGTGTTTATACTTACACGTGAACTGTTTTTTATAGGGGCCAGGCCAATGTTGTTAATGTTTAATAGTAATATTTGATGACATTGCAGCATTGGTTCACAATCTGACTTTGAGACGCTCCTTGTGCTTGGCCACAAAGATCTTCTTAAAAGCCGTTTTATCTAGTTAGCCTTTTGGATAGATTTACATTTGTGTGTGTGTGTGTGTGTGTGAGCAGCAAGAGAAAGAAGTCCATCAGTCCCTCAGTGTTTCGCTACACGGTGAGGAAGATATCGGACGGACAGACGATGACGACGAAAGCCGTTCATATCAGGTGAGCGTGACATCTCTGACTGTGCCACTGTGCCCTGTCACTGTGTGACCCTCCAGCTGGGGAGGCCTCCTCCCATTAGGTTCAGGTCCAAATGTCCTTGAGCACACTGAGACTCTGTAAGACTGCAAGCGACAAGCTGTGCTGCGATGCGATGGGCAACGTGAAGTGGGCGGTACCGAGTTAACCCTCCCGCTGTCCCATGGGTCCAAATGACCCGGTGCACTCGCCAGTAGCGGGCGCCAACCACAACACGGACATATGACATTCCGTGGTAGTCTGCTGAAATGCCTTAGGACAGCAGGTGGGTTAAAGAAAAGACGCACTAGGATAGTTAACCCATGCTACGTTAGCCATACGCCAGTTATGTCTTCCGCAGTTGGCTCCCGCTGCTGGGTCTGCTGAAATGCCTTAGGACAGTGGGGGGGTTGAACTAATCTCAACTTGAGGTGATGCGGTGGAGGCGAGTACCAATGGGAGCTAAGGATATCGATGACTGACAGATTGACTGACAGGTTGGAAATATGCGAGTAACCAAACCCTGGAGTGTAAACAAGCTGCCAATTTTCAGCTGCAAAGCAACGAGCGAATCGCCTTCAGTAAAGGCTTACTCATGTAAAGGTGGACAGCAAGTAGCTGAGCAGTAAGTTAAACCTGACTCTCCGACAACATAGGACGCTCTGGCGACGCATGCTAGGGCCCGTTGGGTTGTAAGCATGTCTTGTAAGAGCTTATGCTTTCTACACAGGAGGGCAACATTCATTGTTGCCAGATTCAGGGATTTTGAGACTATTTAGCCCATTTATTTAATGGAAGTGGATGAAGATCTGTTGCGTTGCCTACATTACTGGATTCCTTTACCTGGCAGTTGAAACTTGGGGCTCTCAATTTGCACCCTCAAAGTTATTTTTTTATATTTGTATTTTTTAAATATATATATTTTGCGGGGGCCCCTTGGGGCCGCCCGCCTCGCGGGGGGCTGCGGGGGTTTCCCAGCCACCAGTGCTCTTGATCTACACCACGTGTGACTCACTGTGTGTGATGTGTGACGTCCAGTAGGAGGCAGTATTGTTCAGAGCCAGTGAGAGTCACACTAGTGTTAACCTGTGTTTTCCATGGTTACTGGTTTACAATTGCGTGCCCACTCGAACAGTTGTCACCTTATTGCTACATTTGCAAAAGGCTTATATTAATGAGTATTACATTGGAGCCCTCTACAATGTATTAAAACATTTGAAAAGCTAAAGTTTGCTTGTGGCAGGTTTTGATATCCTGCGGATTACCACGCACACACAGGATGTGGATGCAATTCCTTCACTACTGTATATCTTCACAGCGGAAATAGTTGTTTTCTGCTACTGCGTATATATTAATACAAGAGCACATTTTTTAAAGGGCGGAAACAATTAAATGTTAATCATTAAGTAATTGTGTGTTGCAGTCGCAGGAAGAACACTTTTTCCAAAGAGAAACTGAAGCTGTTGTTCAAACAACACTGTGAACCTCAGAATGGTGCCATCATGCTTAAGGTGGGTACCTGGGCACTCTAATGGCACTTTTCCACTACATGGTAACGGCTTGACTCGATTTCACTCAACTCTCTGTTGGTACCAGGTTCTTCTGCAGATGGTACCCCAGCAATATAGCTGGTCGTCATAGCAACATACATTAGCATACATACAAACAGAATACATGTCCCGTGTAGTACAATGTCTACTCTCTGACCAATCGGTAGTCTCCAGTGTTTTCACATCACCTTTTGGTATCCCTCAGCTTGCTTGGAACCTCAGCATAAGGGATACCAAAAGAGTGGCAGGTACTATCCACAACTATCCACATCTAGTTGAGCCAATATCATATAATGGCAAAGTGTCATAATACCCTAATGGGGGGTTAATTTAGTGGTTAGGGTGGTCGACGCCCACTCCCAATTGCGGTGGATAAAGACTACATGTTAACCCTCCTGATGTCTTCTGGGTCAAACTGACCCAACGCACTACCTCTTTGTGACAGATGGAAGATGCCAATCCTAATTATACAGCATACACAGACATATGATGTGCACTGCTGGCACAGCAAGGTGTGTGTTTGAAACCCGAGGACAACAGGAGGGTTAAAAGGCATGAAAAAACTAAATAATACATACATACATACATACATACATACATACAGCAATGACAATATAGAGAACGACACAATCATGTGGCATTACAAGATGGGGCCTTTGACACAGGAGAGTGACCGTAGGGTTAAATTGTCCTGTACCCTAGTACCCCTTTTAATCCTAATCATTTAAATACTCTATACTCATGTGTTGCAGGCATCCACGGTATCCCAGTATAAACTGAAAGAGCATACTTTCACCCAGTTCTTCCCAGATGAGCCTCCTAAATTCCCCTTCAGCCCTCCTCCTCCTAAAGCTGGTGCTGGTAACCATGGAAATGGCTTACCTGGACATGTAAGAATTCACCTTACTCTGATGTCTCCAGTGGGACGGACACACACACACACATTTAGGAAGTGCCTGACTGTCAACCTCCTGACCTTGTGTGTCTGCTTGCCTGTCTGCCTCCAGCTGGCCACTCAGGAGAAGGTGAAGCTCCTTCAGGAGAAGGAGCAGATGAGAGCCGTCTCCCAGGAGAAGGGCAGGCTGAAGAAGGAGAGGGAGGAGGAGCAGGTGAGAGCTGTCCAGGAGAGGAGCAGGCTGAAGAAGGAGAGGGAAGAGGAGCAGGAGTTCAAGAGGAGAGAGAGGGAGGAGCTGAGGAGGAGGTTTGAAGAGGAGAAACTGAAGAGGAAGGAGGAGAAGGAGAAGGTCTGGACACGCATCGGATAATAACAATCATAATGTTACTCTGTGACGTGGTGTGATGCAAGAGAAATAATAATCATAATGTTATTACGTGTGTGTGTGTCTACCAGGAGAGGACCAAGCTTAAAGAGGAGAAGAAGAAATACGCTGAGCGGCTGAAGCTCTGGAACAAACCACGGGAGGATCTGGAGTGTGAAGACCTCAGAGTAAATATACCGGTAAACATGCTTGGACCCTGGCTCAGTGACACCTCTTCTTACACTGTGTGTATATGTAGGAGCTGCCATGTGCTGTTCCGGTCCAGACCCGGGTCCCGGCAGATCTGTTTGGAGACGTTCTCATGGTTCTGGAATTCCTGGCTGCTTTTGGAGAACATTTTGACCTGAAGGACGAGTTTCCTGAAGGCGTCACTCTGGGTCAGAACACATGCACACGGCTCCCCAGATTGTTGTGTGCCATGAACTATATATGGTTGTGTGTGTGTGCACGTGTAACAATTATGTGTCAGTTTAGAGGACATAGAGCATGTACACAAAACAGCTGTGGTAGTGTAGGGGTCTAATGTGTGTTTCTGTGTGTGTAGAGGTTCTAGAGGAGGCATTGTGTGGCTCTGATCCAGAAGGCCCTCTCTGTGAACTTCTCTTCTTCTTCCTGTCGGCCATTTTCCAAACCCTGGAACCTCAGGAAGACCCTGATTTGGAGCCGGACCAAGGTGTGTGGATCTATGGATGGATGTTTGTCTAGTTCCCATTGGTTCTGACTGGTCTGAGCTGGTTGTGTTGTAGAGGTGGCTCTGACTGGTCTGAGCTGGTTGTGTTGTAGAGCTGGCTCTGACTGGTCTGAGCTGGTTGTTTTGTAGAGATGTCTGAGGTGCTGGAGGACGATGCAGATCCTACCGAGTCTGCTGTCAATGCTGTCGCCTCATTGGCTGCTGCCTGGCCCCAGTTACACCAGGGTAACATACACACACACACACACACACACACACACACACACACAGTTGAACGACACATTCAGATTGTGTTATTAGGGCCCGTGTCCACCAGGCGTTTTATTTTCAGTAAGCTCTTGGTGCAAAATCACGCTGAGCCTTTTGTTTTGTTGCTGTGCTCCCAGCACAAACAATCCATCATTTGGAACAGTGCTGGGCCCATCAAGGTTACTTCTCTCTTGTTGGTCAATTAAAATAGAGGGGGCAGGACATACGATATCAACACTGTCAACGATGGCGGAGGAGAAACCGATGGGGCACAATTTATTTCCATCGTTTTAGCTAACCTTCTAACGTTAACCAACGTTCTGAGCACACACTACAGCCGTGGCCTACTACTGTTGACGTTCACAACACAGGCAGAAGTGATAGAAGATTTTTTGTAACCTGGCAACAATAACCACTCTGAAAACTTGCGTTTGGTGGACAAAGGGCCTCAAGGTTGTACTGTAGACCTGTTGTATAATGTAACCCCACTACTGCAGACCTGTTGTATAATGTAACCCCACTACTGCAGACCTGTTGTATAATGTAACCCCACTACTGCAGACCTGTTGTATAATGTAACCCCACTATGAACACTTGTCAGGCTGTAGTATTAAACAGCTGGACCTGGACAGCTGCACTCTGTCGGAGATTCTCCGTCTCCACATCCTGGCGTCTGGGGCCGACTGTAACCACGGCAACGCAAAGTTCCGCTACCAGAAGCAGGGCGGGTTCGTGTCGAGCGACGACCCGTGTGTCGAGCTGCGATTGGCCAACCCTGCTCTGCTGAAGAGACTGGCCACCGCTCCTGTTTATGACCTGAGCCCAGGTCAGATGCTCTGCTGTGCCCCTCTGTGTTTCCTCTGCTCTACCCCCACCTGCTCTACTGTACACCTGCTCTATGTACACCTGCTCTATGTACACCTGCTCTATGGACCTCTGCTCGACTGTACCCCTGCTCTACTGTACACCTGCTCTATGCATACCTGCTCTATGCACACCTGCTCTATGCACACCTGCTCTACTGTACACCTGCTCTACTGCACACAAACGGACAAGTGACTGCCTGCAGGTAGAGGTTGACCTGTGTGTGTGTGTGTGTGTGTGCAGGGGACAAGCTGAGCATCCTGCAGGCACTGCTGGGGAAGCTGCTGACCCTGGTGGAGAGCAGGGAGCTGATGGAGGCCTGTGGGGAGGAGCTGAGGGCGGCCAGGCATGAGCTGAGAGACCTGCGCAGTGAACAGCACCGCCGGGAGAGGGAGGAGGCCGCGCACAGGCGAGCACACACACACACACACTCACACACACTTTTATTATATTTTCTTTTGCCATTTTATAATGTGCAGTTTGCTGTTTTTCTTAATTTCTATTCTATTTACTGTAGC